>PVKE010007805.1:0-49483 GCA_004027555.1 Craseonycteris thonglongyai
TACATACACACACATACAATGGTACTCTGTGTGTGCCCTTAACCAGCAAATCTGAGCATTTTTCTTCAAAGACCTTTTTTTTATTGGTTTTTGGTAGACAGACAGACAGACAGAGAGAGACAGAGAGAAGGAGGAGGGCCCAGAGCAGTCTCCATAGTTGACAGCATTAGTTTTCCATATAGTTTCACTCCACAGGTGGACACGGGGCTGCGCAGGGCAGGAACTGGGCCGGGGGCTCCCACATAGGCCCCTGCAAGAACTGAACTGGGGGCACAACCCAGTTCAGCATATGGGTCCGCATGGGCCGGAGCCGGGACTCGATCCCTAGTCTCCAGGGCTGCAAAGTACGTGCTTAACCCACTGAGCCATCCCAGCTTCCCCAACATTTTTCTTTATGGTGCTTTATTTGTTATTTCTCATGTGCTCATGCTTAATATCATTTGTCTATGAGAAATTAAATCTAAACATTTTATATATTTAGAATACAAATTTTATAGATTACATGTCTCAATTTTCTTCTTCCTATGTTTACTTTATTTTAGAGTCATGCTTTCAGAATTATAAAATGGTTTTTATAAAATAATACAATTTCCTAGTATTACAGGAATGTATAAATCAGTAATATTACATTAAGGTCAAGAACACAGTCTCTAAAGTCAAGCATATTTGGGTTAAACTAGTTCCTATGATTCACTAGCTGTTTGATTCTGTGAAAATTGATTAAACCCCTTGAGCTTCAATGTATTCATCTGTAAAATGGGCATAATAGTAACTGTCTCTAAATTTTGAAATAGGATTAAATGACATAATGCTTATAAATGACTTAGTTTTAGTGATTGGCACCAAGTAAACACTAAATGAATAATGGACATTGTTACTATGTAGATGTGCATAAGAGACTGAAGGTTACACAAAAATGATAAAAGTGGCTTAGATTTTTTGGAGGTGATTAGATTATAGTGGGTTGTTTTGTTTTTTTTTCTTCTGAGTTTATCTTGATTTTCCAATTGCTCTATGATGAATATGCATATGTGTTCCGACAAGCCTGTTAGATAGCAGGGAAAATCCAGTAACAATGTTAAGTCACTTATAATCAACAGAGGTTTATATTATATTATATTATATTATATTATATTATAAATTTCTTTCTTTGAAAACTCCCTAAGCATACACTAAATCTTATCACTTGGCAGTGGTTATGATATACATTTTTGATATTGGAAACAATAAGCTGCAGATGGAGTGAAGCACCTCTTTACTAGACAGAGTCAGAAGGATGGAATGGGAGTGAATGAAGATGACTGCCCTCTCTCTTCCCACATAAATACCAAGTATCATCCTGCACTCCACTTCCAGCACATGCCACTGAGGTGGTTATTGCATCATTCTGGAAGCTTATGGTATTTTATCTTCTGTTACTTTTAGTTCACCTGATAAGAAAACTGTGTATGAAAGCGTATTTTAAAAAGAGACATTAAATATAATTTCACTAACAAAAGGTAAAAAATTAAAGTAGATTGAATTTTTAAAAATATTCTTCAAAAAAAGGTTTATTCACAACTATTTTAAATACTTTCATGCAAAGTTGGAAAAGGAAAGCAAAAATGACCCCAAGGCCCACTGACAAATGGAGATAAAGCTAACTTTTAAAACTATTTATGAATTATCCTTTATTAACCTCAAAGCATTATTCAAAATTTGAATATACATGCATAAAGAATTCAATCTAAAATATCAATTAGAAAATTTTTCAAAATGTGGTACATACATACAAAAGGCAAAAAGGTGGCCCAGTGAACCTTAAGATTCTGTTCTTATAGGAAGTCCTAAACAATTAAAGGTTTCTCACGGTTTCCACGCTGGAAACTTACATGGCCAAGTAACCTCTTTCTTTCACTACTTTCCCATCAACTAATTAAACTGATAATTTACTGGTAGGACATAATTTTGGAAATCACTTGGTCGATAATGTTATATTACCCTATTGGTTTGCAAACTGGGTCCTGTACATGGGGTGGCAAAAGAGACCTAAGAGGCCACTCCAGACTAGTAGGTGGCTGGGTGAATAAGCAAGAGAACCACAGAGGGTCTTAAACAGCCAGCAAGACAAATAGATCTCTGCCTCTGCCCACCAGAATCTTAAAAAGTTTAGTGGTCCTAATGAGATTCAGTCATGTATCCAGTTCAGATCGTCTCAACAACACATTGCTCCCTCAAAGCCTTGCAAATGGCTCCCACTATGAGATTAATAGGCAGAAGGCACATTACAAGGACAGGGAGAAGGTGAGAAGCCTTTGATAGTACAGATTCAGCTCGAGGGTCAACCAGTTGTCTGTCCTCTCAGTGAGCTCCTCCAACACACCTTCCACATGGAATTTCACTGGATACTTAGCAGATGTAGGAGAGCAAGGATCTAGGGGTCACAAGGGCATCTCTGGCCACAGGGCTGTATCCTCTCATCCACAGAATGAAAGACACTTCCCTGGAGGATAGACAGGGGCAGCATATCTTTCCAGTTCTGGAGAAGAACGCAGCATAGACGTCATTATCAGATCCCTGGGGAGGGCTTCCTTCATGGCTCATTGCATCTCAATGGAACCAGAGAGGCGCAATAACCAGCTAAGTGGTATGTGCTGGAAGTGGTGTGCAGGATGATACTTGGTATTTATCTTCATTCATCCTCCTTCGAACCTGGCTCCCTATCTAGTACGGAGGTGCTTCACTTCATCTATTCACTACCCCACAGGGTTGCCCTGAGAATTAATGAGTTAGCAAGCATAAAGTATTAGAAAAAATGTCACTGACATAGTGAACACTGTTATTAAATCTTGTGAACTATTTATTATGCAGAATTGTGTTCTTAGATTTTCAGTTCTCTGGGGGTATTTGGTCTTTGTTTTGTTTTTGTTTCTCTAATTTTCTACTTCTGATGTTGAAGGATGGTGAGTAAGACCAAATAGTAGCAGCTGTTCAGCTGCTAGTGTTAAAAAGAGAAAGCTGGAAAAAAAAAAAAAAAACCAGCAGTAGAAAAACACAATTATTTTAAGAGCTATGGAAAGGAAGGGGAAAAAAAATTCTCATGTCAACGGAGTTTCTAAAAGCTACCTGAGAGTCACACACACACACACACACACACACACACACACACACACTCATCCTGATAATGATAGAAATCAAAGTCTAAGGAGCTGATGGTATAAACCAGCACATTAAACCCAACAGTGCTATAAGGGGTAGGGTGAAATGAGCAGGACAGAATAATACAATCACACCCTCAGCGGCTTCCTCAGCACTCATTCCCAGCCATTCTCTCCCTGCCACCTGCTCTTGTCCCTGATGCAGCTGTGCTCAGGTCTGTGGTTACTGGGTCTCTGATCTCGCATTACCATGTCCATTTGCCTTGTGCAGTCGTCATCGTGCCCTGTCAAACTCCACCTGCAGCCTTTGCACTAATCTTTTTAAGATTTTAATCAGGCACCAATGCTGAAATCTGTTATGCCTACCAATGATGGGATGGTGCTCAAAATCATGAGAATCCTAAAGATGGTCATCCTTGCAAATAATTCTCATGAACTCTTTTGTAGCAGTGATTGGTAAGAAAGAAGAACTTATCAATTCTAGCAGCAAAATGCATGAGACTGGTTATGAATTGTTAATCCTCACAAAGCCAGTGGAGAATGTGTTCGTAGGATATGACTTCTTTTAACTTCAAGTGTACATTTCTCTCTTCAGTTTTCAATCTTTTCATTTGTGTGATAAGCTTCAAACTTTGTTTTTATGGTTTTGACCTTTTTCTTTAAGATTCCTAAATAGGGGGACCTTTTTCCTGTGAGAGAGAGAGAGAGAGAGAGATCACATGGATGTGCAATTGGTAGTGGGGTTGAGGATCGAGTCCCGGCCCTGACCCCAGCCTGTGTGGACCCATATCCTGAACTGAGGTGTGCTTCCCACCCAAGTTCAGTTCCCACCAGTGCGAGTCTCTCATGCAGGAGGTCCTCTGCCTGGTTCCCACCCTGTATGGCCCCACACTCATCTGTGGCATAAAACTATGTTGAAAACTAATGATGTACAACTGTGGAGACTGCTCTAGGCCCTCCCCCTTCTCTCTGTCTCTCTCTGTCAAAAACAATAAATCTTTTTAAAAATAAATAAAAATAAGATTCTCTCTTTTTCTTTAATCTTTGGCATTTTAATTATGATGTGTCTTGGTGTGGCCCTTTTGAGGTTATTTTTGTTTGGAACTCTCTGGGATTCTTGGGCTGGTAAGTTTATTGCCTTTGCCAAGTTAGGGAAGTTTTCTGTTATTGTTTCTTAGACTAGATTTTCAATTCCTTGCTTTATCTCTTCTCTTTCTGGTACCCCTATGATATAAATGTCAGTATGCTTGATGTTATCCCAGAGGACTCTTAAGCTATCCTCATGTTATTGGATTCTTTATTCTTTTTGTTGTTCTAATTGGGTATTTTCTGCTACCTTGTCTTTTAAATCGCTGATTCAATCCTCTGCTTCATCTAATCTTCTGTTGATTTCCTCTAATGCAGTCCTTACTTCTTACTGGTTCATTTTTACATTGCAATCTCCATTTCTAAGTTGCTTATCTCTTTGTCGAAGTTCTCTATGAGTCCACTGTGCATCCTTATAAGCAGTGTTTAGAATTCGGCATCTGGTATATTGCTGGTGTCCATTTTAATTAATATTTTTCTAGAGCTTTTTTCTCTTATGTTTGGGGGACATGTTCCTTTGTCTCCACAGTTTGGCTGCCTCCCTGTGTTTGTTTCTAGGCACTAGGTAGGGGTGCTATGCTTCCCAGTCTTAGTAGAGTAGCCTTAGGCAGGCGTTCTGTGGGGCAAAGTGACACAGTCTCCCTGGTCGCCCGAGTCTGCTGCTGCTGGTTTGTCTCTTATGTGGGTTGTATGTGCCCTCATGTTGTAGTTGAACCTGGCTGGCTGTTTGCACATGAATTGGGAGGAGTTGATTCTCAGGCTCAATGGATGTGAGGATGCACTCTGACTACAGTGGAGGAGCAGGATTCATTTAGCAGGGCTCTGGTGCCTGCCCAGTCTGCCCTTTGGATGTGTCATTCTTGGAGGCATCCAGGTGATGCTCCAGGCCCAGTCAGAATCTGGCCACTGGGAATGATAGCCCCAGGTCCTCTTGGGGAAGTCTCTGCCACAGGCCAAGTTCAGCCACACTCTGTGCCCTGCCTAGGGTCTCCTGGCTGCCACCCATGCTGGGTTTAGAGGTGCCTTGAGGGGTTAAGCCATGAACTGAGGCTGGTTTTTGCTAGTGCCAAGCTTTGGGCTGCTCAGCTGAAGCCAGACGCTACTTGTTTGGGTTTTATGAAACTTTGGGAGATTTTAGTAAAATCTGCAGCATGAGTCCAGGCAGGCTGTTGGTATGAAAAAGGTACAAAAGAAAAAAAAAATGGTTTGGGTGGCTTGCAAGTTGAATCAGGTGGGGTCTCAGAATCACCAAGGTGAGGTGAATGAATGGTGTTAGCCAGGTTGATGAGATTCAGATATGGCGGCCACCTGTATCTGCATGCTGGGAGCAGGGAGAGCTCAACAAAGAAACAATGGCTTCTTCTAGCTCCTCTGTCTGGGAGAAAGCTGCTTCTTTTGCCCTCCTCCTGAAGCCAGGCAATTCAGTTCCTCCCTGTATATCCCTGGTGCCTTTCAAGCTGCTGCCTCAGCACTGAAGCTTAAAGCCAGTGAGTTTGTCAGCGAGTAAGTCTGTGCCCAGGCCCTTTAAGAGCAATGCTTGGGACTGCAGCAGCCCTCTGTTTCACTCAGCCATGATCTCTGCTGTTTATCACAGTCAGAAGTTTTGGGGACTTATCTCCACAGCACTGGAACCCTGAGTTGGGGAGCCTGTTGTTGAGCTGGGACACCTTGCTTCTCTGAGGGGTGGGAGAGGGTTTGCTGGTGAGATAGCCCTCCTAATTTTTAATGGTCACATGCATATTGCACATCTCTGCCCTTTCAATCAGTCTCCAGGTGGCTTCTTCTATATGTCTTAGCTGTAGGAATTTTGTTCAGCTAGACTTCAGGTGATTTGCAATGATGGTTGTTCTATAGTCTAGTTGTAATTTTGATGTGGTTCTTAGAAGAGGCAAGCACAGCATTTACCTACTCCACCATTTGACCGGAAAATCTGGTTCAAGCCTTATATATCTTTTTTTCTTGAGATAAAGATAAGAGTAATGACTTTCCAGCTCTTTACTTGTCACAACTGAAACCAGAAGTCAGAAGAAATTAGAAACAAACCTGTAAAATAAACACAAAGAAGCACAAGGATGGAAATAATAAAAATAAGGGCAAAAATTAATGAAGTAGACAAGCTTCTCAGAGTGAAAATCAACAAAAGGAAAATTGTTTGTTCAAAATTGATAAACATTTAACAAGACTAATCAAGAAAAGAAAGAATGTACAAATATAAAAACATCAGGCCTGAAAAGAGTGGATGACACTAGAGATTTAGATCCAGATTTTTAGATTCACTAAAGATCTTCTAGGCATTAAAGGTACCTAAGAACATATTAAGATATTATAAACAATTTTATGCCAATAGATTTGGAAATGTAGATTATATGGAGATATTTCTAGAAAATTCCACTTATCAAAATCTGCCATAAGTTAGGCAGATTCTAGGATAGCTTAGCAGTTGAGCACTTGCCTTGAGATTGTAAAGTCCAGGGTTCAATTCCTGGCCCAAGCCCATGCAACCCCATATGCTGAACTGCTAACTGCTAACTGCTGGGATGGTGTGGTGGTGAAGGTTCTTGCTTCCCATGTGGGAGGCCCTGGGTTCAGTTTCCACCCCGTGCAGTCCCACATCCACCTGTGTGGAATAAAACAACGTCACAACTAATGACGTACAACTATGGAGACTGCTCTGGGGCCTTCCCCCTTCTCTCTCTCTCTCTCTCTCTCTCCTTCCAAACAATAAAACAAATCTTAAAAAAAACAAAACCCTGCAGAAGATATATACCTAAATAGATTTACAACAGTCAAATATTCACAATTTCTATAACATAACCTAATATTTAAGAAATAAAATTATTAATATAAAACTTTCAGTAGTCTACACACTCAGGTTCCTCCAAAGTCTTATTTTATGTAGCTGTGTCTGGATTCTAATTCAACTTAGTCTCCCTCTACAAATCTACCTAAGTATGATGTTGTATGGCAGGCTTTAATATGCAAACAAGTTCTATGTTTTAAAAAATACGTAAGAAATAATTCCAATACTTGACAAATTTTCTAGTGAAGTACAATTAAGAGAGGAAGAATTCACATGGGATATTAGGCAGCTAACAGGATGGTAGAGAAAACATATTTATACATATATATCATGGCATTATAATAAGTTCCTTTCCTCTTTAGTTTAGCCAGAGTTCATAGGTAAATCATCATGCATTTTCTTAGTACCCTGAGGTGATATTACTGATAAAGTACTAGCTTCTTTCCTAGTCTACTTGTGAGGCATTGTAGGGCCTTCTAGAACCCTTCATTAATTTGCATTAATTTTTCCCACTCCCAAGGTAAGGTTCTGGCTTTTTGAGAAGACTTATCCCTTCTCCAGCTGAAGACTCCACCACTTTCTGTCATCTTGAATCTTTCAACTGGGCTCTTTGCCAGATTTCCACTCTATTTGTGATGACTGTGAAAGTTTTAGGTTACTGATGTCATGTCTGCTGAAAGATAGTACAGTCTTCAGGGTGTGAGTCTTTCCATCCTAAATGACAAGCATTACCTCAGTGGAGACAGTATCAGAGATTTGAGCCTGATGATGTAATGGAGCATCTTCATTTTTGTTTCTCAGACTTGACCAACCAGAAAAGCAAAAAGTATAGTTTCTAGAGCTGCTATCCACTGCTGTCTACTCATGCTCAATGTAGCACTGGACATTAGTGGTGATTTGGTAATGATTTATACTATAAAGGGCATTACAATTCATATAAATCTTAAAATTTAACCACCATATATATTTTTTTTCACATCTAAAAATATTAGTTTATGAGTGAGGTAGCTGTTCTAATTGTCAGACTGAATCAACCTAGCTAATGCTATGGGTTTGTTTACTTGTGGGTACACCTGTTATGGTACCACTTCAAGCCTTCTGAGTTGATGTGAACTATTATGAGAGTCTAGAAAATTCAATACACAACACAAATGCTCAGCATGGCCACTCCCGAGCTTCTTTCCACCTCTGTTAGAAGGATTTATAGGTCCTCAGTACTTTAAACTCAAACATTGTTCCTCCTCTGTTGAGAAACAATGTGTTCCTCATATGTCACAAAGTTGCAGCAGCTCCAGCATTTATCAAGGTCAGTTCCAACCCTGTCTCTTTCAATAGTCTACATACTCAGGTTCCTCCAAAGTCTTTCTGAGGGACAGCAGAGCTTTCAACTATTTCATATCCCCTTTTTGCTATTAAAAAATGTCTGGACCTTGGAAATACCCAGAGTCACTCCTTAAAGACTAAAACATTTTACATTTTTATATAAATTTTTCTAAAATATAGTCTCTGTTGTGTTGTCCCATTCTGTAAATTCATATACCATTCCTCCCAGAGTAGAGATTTATCTTTAAGAATTCCTGGTTTTCTTTGGGCCCTAGAGAATCACCAAGGACAAAACCATCTAAACCAGTATTGAAAGGTCCTTCCACCTACTTTTTATATGGTTTTGGCACTAATATGCAGAACATGCTCTGATATTGTGGCTAACCCCCAGAAGAGGGGGGTTATCCTGTCTTTGCCTAAGCTTACCAGAAAATAGAACCTGAAGAAAAGGTTACGTACCTTTTCAGGGAGGGTGTCCCAGGGGGCAAGAGGGAGAGACAATGGTAATGCAGCAGGGAAAACCAGAAAAAGGATGCATTGTTCAGTTGGCTACTACGATGTGTGACTGGGTGTTCAATCCCATGCGATCACCTGAAATATTAAATATTACAATTATTTTAATCTAATTTAATTAAAATATTAAATACTAAATTCTTAGAGACTATTCTCTGACCACAGTGATATTAAATTAAAAGTAAATAACAAAAACTGGAAAAAATTCAGATATCCTTCCAAAGGTGCATGGTATGAAAAATTTATATACCATATACAAAGTTTAACTTCTGTGTGCCAGAAGTTTAAACAAACTGCCGTACAGTCATATCACTATATAGCAATGAAAAGAAACAACTGGTGACATATACAACAACTTGGATGAATCTTTGGATAATTATGCTAAGTGGAAAAACAATCTAAAATTTTACTGATTGTAACGATTTTATTTACATGACACTCTTGGGATGACAAAATTGTAGAATAGACAACATATTATTGGTTGCCAAGAGATAAGAAGGAGGGAAATGAGTGTGGCTGCAAGAGTTATAGAAGTATCCTTGTGGTGAGCTGAATGTTCTGTATTTAACTGTATCAATGTTGGTATTCTGGCTGTTTTACAAGATATTACCCGTAGGGAGTAAAGGGTACGTAAAGTCTCTGCATTTCTTACAAGTTCATGTAACTCTACAATGATCTCAAAATAAAAAGCTCAATTTACAGAAATGAAAAAAATCTCTCTTCATAGTTGATGATAATCATCATCCGTTATCATTCAAGTGGTAAACCCAAGTATAATTCAAACTCTTATTTTCCACCTGTATTTCACGCCATTAAACCATAGACGAGACCCTTAGTCATTGAAACACCACTGCAGGCCAGATGTTATCACCATGCTGTTGCAGCAAGCAACACCCAGTGGAGCATATCAGACACTCTGACAACTCTTTAGATAGAGGAAGAAGATTTTATTAGCCTGCAGAGCACGTGGGGCTAATAGCACCTAACATGTGCTCCCCACAGTTAGGTTTCTCACCGCTTATATACATTTGACTCAAGGTGGGGAGGGGGGCAAGGGCAGACCTTGCACCTGGGTCTCTGCAAACTGTTTGTTCTTGGCCTGATTTCTATCATTGCTGGCCTTTCTGAGACTCAAGGACTTTTTATCTCCTGTCCTTGTGTTTGCAAGTCTCCAGGAGGCCCCTCCTTTTGTAATTTTTTAAATTCCTCCTCTCTCAATGCTGCATAACTCCAGGAATGGGTTGCTCATTGCCTTCTGACTTGTGAGTAAAGAAGTTTCAGAATCTCAGCCCGAGCGTCTGGTTTCAAGGGCCACAGTGAGTTCTGTACATTGTTTCCTCAATATGAAGAGTCAGAGATAAAGCTTAGATGCCAATACTTTATTGGAGAATGTGATTCAGGAAGCAAAAATGAGAGAGAGTGAGTGCAAAGCAGGTAAAAATAGAGAACTAATATAAAGATGGGTTGTCAAGTTGGCCACCACTATGGATGACTTGATTATGTGGTAATGACAATTCTGAAGATGTTCCCCAAGATCTCCAACCTCTAGTTATTTAACCAAATATATTTTTTAAGATTTTTATTTGATTGTTTTGATGAGAGAGAGAGAGAGAGAGAGAGAAGGGGGAAGGCCCAGAGCAGTCTCCATAATTTCATGTCATTAGTTTTTTAACATAGTTTCATTCCACACATGTGAGTGTGGGACCACGCAGGGTGGAACTGTACTAGGGCCTTCCCCCAAGGGAGGCATACCCCTCTGAGCCAAGGGTCTCCCACATGGGAAGCTTGCCCCAGTTCAACATATGGGTCCCCATTGGGCCAGGGCCAGGGCTCAATCCTCAGACGCCAGGGCTGCAAAGTAAGCTCTCAGCCTACTAGGTACTACTGTGAAAGATCTTTGCAGATGGAATTAGGGTGACTAATATGGAGGTTATTTTAGATTATCTAGGTGGACCCAATCTGATCACACATGCCCTTATAAGCAGAGATGTGACCAGAGGGGAAGTCAGAGAGAGTCCACGTGTAAGAAGAGTTCAGCATGCTGTTACTTTCTCTGAGGATGCCCAGGGCATCCTCTAGTTGGCAACCGTAAGAAAGTGGGAACCTTGGCCCTGCCACCAAGGGAACTGGGTTCTTTCAACAATGGGAATGAGCTTATAATCAGATTCTCCCTCCCGAGCAGAATCTCAGCCAGCACACACATTAATTTTGGTCTCATGAGACTCAGAACAGAGAAGCCCATCAAGCCGACCTGAACTTGTAACCTACGTAACTCGCAACAAATGTGTATTATTTTAAGTCAAAGCTTGTGACAATTTCTAACAGCAGCAATAGAAAATCTATACAGGTTGATGCCTAAAAATGTGTGCCTGGGAAAGAGAGAAACACTTATCCATTGATTTATATCTCATATTAGTAAAGGTTATCTCACAGGGTAATAGCTGCCCTGCAGTTTGAATTATACATGCATGAGGGTCCAGCAGTTTCCCAAACATCTTTCCACAATGCAGCATGGATTAAAAATAAGAGTCCTGGGGCAGGAAATTATTAGGTGCAAGGGGCAAGCCTGAGGCAAGGCGCTGCCAGGCTATGCATATAAGAAGTGGCCAGAGTCAAAGTTGTTCTCACACTCACTCCACAAAAATAAAGACCAAGTGGGAGAGAAAGAAGTGGCTTTCAATTCTGGAACCCAGATCTAATTTACCCAACAGTACCATATGTGCTAGCAGCAGTCCCACTGAGATGCCATTAACAGGGGCCAGTGGGGTCAAGAAGGCAAAGACTCAAGGTACTTCAGGGAGTCATTATGAACTTAATATTTGTGTCCTTGCAAAATTTTCATGTGTTGAAATTCAAACCCCCAAAGTGATGGTATTAGAAAGTGGGACCTTTGAAAAGTGTTTTGGGGTTAAGAGTGGAGTATTCGGGAATGGGATTAGTGCTTTTTTAAAAAGACCTGAGTTGTTCCTCAAAAACTTAAATATAGAACTACTTTATGACTCAGCAATTCAACTTCTGGGTATTTATCTAAAGAAATCCAAAACATTAATTTGAAAAAATATATGCACCCCTGTGTTTCCTACAGCATTATTTACAATAGCCAAGATATGGAAGCAACCTAAATGCCTATTAATAGGTCATTGGATAAATAAGTGGTACACACATACAACAGAATATTACTTGGCCATAAAAAATGAAACCGTACTACTTGTGACAACATGAAAGAACCTAGAGGGTATTATGCTAAGTGAAAAAAGTCAGAGAAAAACAAATACCATTGATCTCATTGATAGGTGGAATCTAAAGAACAAAATAAATGAACAAAGAAAACAAACAATTTCAAAGATACAGAGAACATGGGGAAGCCGGGATGGCTCAGTGGGTTAAGCGCTCACTTTGCAGCACCAGGGACCAAGGATCGAATCCCGGCCCCAACCCGTGTGGACCCATGTGCTGAACTGGGGAGTTCCCCCAGTTCAGTTCTCTCTCTGTCTTTGTATCTCTCTCTCTCTCTCTCTCTCTCTCTCTCTCTCTCTCTCTCTCTCTCTCTCTCTCTTTCTCTCTCTCTCTCTCCCCCTGTAAAAAAATAAAAGATACAGAGAACAAACTGATGGTTGCCGGAAGAGAGGGAGGTTGAGGGGTTGGATGGAAAAGGTAAAGGGATTAAGATGTACAGTTGGTAATCACAAAATAGTGAAGTACAGCATAGGGAATATAGTCAATAATATTGTATAGTGCCAGGTGGGTACCAGACTAACTGGGGGCATTGCTTTATAAATTATATGAATGTCTAATCCAAGCTTGACCAACCCATGGCCTGTGAGTTGCAAGTGACCCAGGACGGCTTTGAGCGTAGCCCAACACAAATTCATAATCTTGCTTAAAACTTGAGCTTTTATTTTTGCAATTTTTGTTTTAGCTCATCAGCTATCGTTAATGTTAGTATATTTTAGGTGTGGCCCAAGACAATTCTTCCAGTGTGGCCCACGGAAGTCAAAAGGTTGGACACCCCTGGTCTAACCACTACATTGCACAACTGAAACAAATATAAAATAATATTGAATGTCAATTATAATTATATAAAATATAAAATGAAAGATTAAAAAGATTTTAAAAATTATATAAATAAAAGAGACCTCAGAGAGCTTCTTCCCTCCTTCCACCACGAGAGGATATGGCAAGAAGCAAGCTATCTGTGAACAAGGAAGGTGGATCTCAGCAGACACCAGACTTGCAAGCATATTGCTCTTAGACTTCCCAGACTCCAGAACTGTGAGAAGTAAATTTCTGTTCTTTAAACCAGGGGTGTCCAATCCCTGAGCCATGGATCAGTACCAGTCTATATCCTGT
Source organism: Craseonycteris thonglongyai (assembly GCA_004027555.1). Taxonomy (NCBI): domain Eukaryota; kingdom Metazoa; phylum Chordata; class Mammalia; order Chiroptera; family Craseonycteridae; genus Craseonycteris; species Craseonycteris thonglongyai. The sequence continues at coordinate 13,210 of PVKE010007805.1, forward strand.
TAGGAACTGGGCCACACAGCAAGAGGTGAGTGGCGGGCAAGAAACTGAAGCTTCATCTGTATTTACAGCCATTCCCTATGGCTTGCATTACCACCTGAGCTCCGCCTCCTGTCAGATCAGTGGTGGCATTAGATTCTCATAGGAGCATGAACCCTATTGTGAACTGTGTATGTGAAAGGTCTAGCTTGTGTGCTCCTTATGAGAATCTAATGCCTGATGATCTGAGGTGGAGCTGAGGAGGTGATACTAGTGCTGACTTTGCATTATGGTGAGTTGTATAATTTAATAATAATAGAAAATAAAGTGCACAATAAATGTAATGTGCTTGAATCACCCACACACACCCACACACACCCACACACACACTGATCTATAGAAAAGTTGTCTTTCATGAAACCGGTTCCTGGTGCCAAAAATGTTGGGGACTATTGATTTAACCCACCCAATTTGTCATATTTTTGTTACAGTAGCACACATAGATTAAGACTGCCATCAAATAGAAAACAGCATAATTAAGGTTGATAGTGGGACATGGCTCAGGAGAACCTCGAGCCAAACAGTTGCACTGTTTAGGCTTTGGAATGGAGTAGAGCATAGGAATGATTATGTAAAGCTGGTATCCTTCATGGATGGCTCCTGGTGCCTGGCATGCATTTTACATCATCATCTGTATCTTTTCATGGATGAGTTGAGGTTGGGAAGATTTCCCTGGGCCTTCTAAGGCATTTTGATTCTTGTTCTGCTTTGAATCTCAGGATGATATTTGGATCCCAAAGGAAAGGTTCTTACTTGCCCCTCTCCTTGGACACAATGAGCACATCTATGTTCAGACCATGGGCTGGGTTTTGTGACTGGGAAATCCCAACCCAAAGGAATATCATCTTTGGAAGGTAGATTGTCCTCACCTGTGTGGTGGTGGAGGTTCTCCACTGCTTCCCCTTTCCAGCCCTGCCCTCATCTGAAGAGTCACAGGGCTCCAACCCCCAACTACTAGGAACCCCCTTTGTCTTTTTGTACTTACTATCCTGGATTCACCACTTACTGACCAGGCAATCTTGGGCCAATTGTCAGACCTTTCCCTGATTCTGTTTCTTCATTTATAAAATGGTGATAATAAATAAACATACTTTATAGGGCTCTGGTTTGGCTTAAGTGGGTTGGTATAAGTAAAGTGCAGTGCCAGACCTAAAAGTAAGTGCATGCTATCATTAGTATTACTAATAGTAGTAGTCATAGTATGATTAAATGGCCAAAGTTTTAAATAAACGTGAAAGGTAAAGAATTAATTAAATGAATTCTCATATAGATATAAAATGGAATACCATGCAGTTATTTAAACATGAAGAGGACATAAGAGATATTAATCTGGAGAAATTGCAGAACAGTTTGTATAATACTTATGTAAAGCAATATGACAAAGTAATATACTCATGTACTTCCATTTGCTTCCATATGCATAAAATTGCTTGGAGAAGATACACAGGAAGCTAATTGTTTTTTACTTGGGACATAAAAACTTGGCAGATGGATAACAGTGGTGGAAGAGAGATTTTTCACTATGTATTTGAATACTTTTCAATCTAAGAACCATGCAAATGTATTATTTATTAAAAATACAGAAAATGCCTGTAAAATAAAAATATGAAAGAGTTCTAATTTATTGGAGCTAAGGAACTCTAAATCCATGTGTGAAAGTCATGATCTTAAAATCTAGGTTGCAGACAGTACATGATTAGTCTTTTTCCTTCTTCAAGAATTTCTGATGAACCACAACAGGGAGCGATGAGTTCTGAGAACTCCAAAGACCTACCTGTGGTGAGGGTGGCACCTGCAGGACAAACTGAGAATTTGTCCATTTATTTATCTTTGCTGTATAGAAAAGCACTACATTTGGGTCGTGGCTAAAGTGGGTGATAACGGATTTCCCATCAAAATTGCCAGACAGTAGGGAAGCCAGGATGGCTCAGTGAGTCAAAAACATTCACTTTGCAGTCCTGGGGACTGAGGATTGAATCCTGGCCCCTGCCCCTGGCCCGTGTAAGCCCATATGCTGAACTGGGTGTGCTTCCCACGCGGGAGGCACCCAGTTCACTTCTCACCCCTGGGTTGGCCCCTGGCTTAAGGGGGAGTGCTTCCTCTGCGGGAGGCACCCGCCCAGCTCCTGCCCTGCACGGCCTCCGTCCAACTGTGTTAAAAAAGAAAACATGTTGCAAAAACTGAAGCTATACATCAATGGAGACTGCTCTGGACCCTCCCCCTTCTCTCTCTCTCTCTCTGTCTTTGTCAAAAACAATAAAATAAATGTTTAAAAAAATTACTAGACAGAAATTTGCAGAAGCACTGAGGAAAACACTGCAACCAAAAGCATTTTCACATAGTGCATGCTGGAAGAGCACCAAGTTGTGTCTTTCAGCAAAGGTGTTTGACAACCTCAGACACACGGCTCCTACAGGTGTAAGATATGGACAGTGAGGCCCGTTTTTCAGAGTTGTATGGATTTGAAATAAGGTATTTAAAGTTCATAGTTCAGCTCCTGCTAATTTCTAGGAGTTCAATAACTGATAGCTGTTGGTACTGTTCACAATGTCAGAAAGGAAGAACAAGAGAAAATCAAATTTAATTTTGATTTTCCATATGGGGTTCCATAAGAATATGGGGGTGGGAGGTGCTAAGGACAAATCAGGCAGTTGAGTCTTATTTGCCATCTTGAGCTGAGGAGAATTGGGTAGTGGTTTGGGACTTGAAAGAAGAGGAACCAATTCACATGAAGATAGAAAAGCAAATGTTTGGTAAACCCGTGTTTGCTGGGCTCTGCAGACACAATGGGACACAGAGCAGACTCTGATCTCTAGGCCCTGCTGAGTACCCACCCCCACCCCCACCCCCCGCACTCCCAATCATATACAAATAGCCCTTATTCTTTGTAGATATGTCTAGTTATAACTCTGTTTGGGGGAAACACGTTTTTTATCTAAAATTTTTTAGGCAGTTAGGGGAAGGTAACAACAAAAACGTCCTGAGTCTTCTGTTTCTTACAAATCATCAGCCCAAATTAATCCATGTGTCAGAGACACACAGTTCCCTAGAATAGCCACTGTCTACTGGATTGGTTCTTTCAACCCCTTTACCACCTTGCAAATGAAATCCAATCCCACCAAACACAACGTAATTCTTGAGGTTATTCTGTAGAGTCACAGAGCAGTTGCCTGAGCAGCGATCAGGGCCTCAGCCAGGGTCCTTTTCCCTTGTAGCACTTGGCTTCTGGGACTCCCGGCTCCAAGACTCCCTCTGATCCAGCAACTCAGTCTTGTATTTCTTTCTCTCACTTACTCATGCAGAACAATGTTTCTTTTCTACTTTACACTTCTGCCAAATAAAAAAAGCAATTTGGATTTAAGTAAGCAGAGACTTTATTCAAAAAGACTATTGCAATAAGGAGAGGGAGACTGCAATAGGGAGAACAAAGCTCCCAATTATAAGATCTATAAGCATTGCAATGGTCACTCAGAAAGGACTTTCGTTTTACGGGGAGGAGCAAACAAGGCCAGAAAGAACCGGAAGTAGGGCAGTAGGATGAGCAGGTGGCATGATCAGACAGTTGAACAGGAAATGTTCTTAAGGAGGAATTGTTCCACATTCCAAAGCTTGTTTAACCCCAGGGACCCAAGTGCAGAGTCCTAGGAACCCACTGAAGCCAAATGCAGCCTCTCACACCACCACCAGCTGGTGCACTGATGCAGATGAGTTCCTAGACCTCTCACCTACTTGGGGAAGCTTGTATTACAAGAGGGTCCACCTTCCAGAAGATAACTTCGGTTTTGGGGTCACCCCTCATATATGTTTGCCTAAATATGTCAGGATGCCTTTCCTATGAAGAACATTCTTTCATATAACCACAATACCACCATCCTACCTAAAAATTAACATCAATTATAGAATATCTTCCAGTCCACCTCCTCATTTTCCTGTGTTTCAAATGAGTTTTATTGTTCTCCCTGTCCTCCAAAAACAATATCCAATCCAAGTTCTCACACAGCATTACATTTTACCTCATTTTAGTTTTTTAAAATTTTGTTACTCAAAGCTTGATCCATGAATCCTTTTTTTTTTTCAACATCACCTGTAAATGGGTTTAAAATGCAGAATATTAGGCCCTGCCTAGACTTACTGAATCAAAAGCAATTTTTGAACCAGTTTCCACATCATTCGAATGAAACTTAAGGACTGGGAAGCATTGCTCTTCCGCAGTGTTTCTGCTTTCCCCACCGTGGTTGACTTTTTAAAAATTCTAGAACAGTTAGATGGGTAAAAGATGTATTGGGGTCTCACTTTTTGAGGTATATAAATGTCTGATTGCTATGTTGTTTTGTACACCTGAAACTACTTTAAAAACAGATAATTCAAGAACAGTTGTCTTTTTTCACCAGCGTTTTTATAGTCACTTATTTGAATATAAATGTTACTTATAATACATTCACACTAGAATGTTTAAAAAATGGTGATTTTATTTTCTACTTTGCACTTTTGTGTCTGAATGTGCTTTGGTATTTTAAACACATCCTTTTCCTTTCCTCTTCGTCTTTCTTTTGATCCTGTAAATAATCTATGAATATATTCTCTTATAAAACTTCACATGATTTAAACATCTGTGAAGAACAGTATACATTCTCTTTGATATTTCCTATCATTTTACGAGGGCTGTCCAGAAAGTATCCAGCCATGTAATATGAAAAATAAAGGCATTTATGGCTGAATATTTTTTCTGGACAGCCCTTATATTCCCCTTGTCCAACATGGCTACTCTCAGCTGATTTCTATTTATCTGTGCCATTCAAGGGTCAGTCAGGATGACAATTATGGAAAGAAGACATTTATTATAGGAATCAGACCTTACAAAATGCTGGAGGTAGGAAAGTGAAAGTCTGGTAGGGGAGTCAGAGATCAGTGTGCCCAGTGCAGGGGCCTGGAGAAGCCCAGTTCTGAAGCTTGCAGGGATAGCAGGGAAGCCAGGCATGTCCAGCCAATAATGTGGGCTCTGGAACACGAGTTCATGGAAGAGGCTTAGAGAAGCTACTGCCTTGTATAACTTCCTCTCTGTGGATCCACAGCCAACTATCTTGTGATCGGCTGAAGGTTGCTATTGGACATCAGGACCAGAGATCGGAAAGAACACATGGACAGGGAGCTTTGGCCCACCTCCCTCACCTTATTTGACCACGGTGACTTCTGAGAGCAATGGCTGCTCGTTTGCTTCTGCTTTCCAAATCTTATACAAGTTCCCTTATGACCTCCTCTAAGCTGAGTGGGAAAAAAAGGTAGAATCCAGCACAGCATCCTATTCAACCTCTATAAATAAGTATACCCAAATTCTTTGTAAAACGGAATCACATTCTGCATACTTTTGCCACTTAACACTTGCCACTCCACAAAGCCTTTCAAGGTCAGTCAGGACATATTGCACACTAAACTATAATATTTCTTTTTAGCTTTGGCATCTCCTTGAGGCAGTAATTTTTCTAAGCACTTCTGGTATCCCTTAGTGGTTCATGGAATAAACTAGTGAGTCAAAAGCACTACTAAAAAGGACAAGATAGAATAGGATGGGATAGAAAATATAAAAGTGTATCTCCCTCTGCAAAGATAACTATTGTTTTGTGAAACTTTTGTTTTAGTTAAAAACATGTGAGTTCTGAAGATACTGCCTGAAATATATAGCTTACTACAGGTAACAGTGGTTAAGAAAAACATTCCTTTGGTATTTTTTCTTTTTCTTCCAGCATCCTCTTCCATTTTTTTAATTTGGCTGTTTATTTTTATAGATCACCTGAATTTTGGGGAAAAATAGGATAATATCTGAAGCTAATGGTTTTTGAAACAGAGGGAGTGAAAGAGAAACAAATTAGCTTTAAAAAAATCATAATTTGGTTATAGATATTATTGTATCAATTCCCAGCCCAAAGTTGCTAATGAACCTTAGAAAAAGAGTCTTTCTCAATTACCTGAATGAGAAAAGTTTGATATGATCAGAAAACAAATGATGTAGCCTCAAAAGTGCAAGTAAAAAAAAACAAAAAAACTATTCCAAGAATGTTGAATTTGATAAGATTAAGAAAGATTCAGTTTCTGAACTTCCACCACCACCAATGGAGCACATGCTCATTTGTTTTGTTTGGCAATGGAGACCTCTAGAGAGCTCATGATAGAACTGCAGCAAAAGTTTTTTTTTGTTGTTAAATTTATTGGGTTGACATTAATTGATATCAATTACATTGTTTCCAGGTGTACAATTCTACATGACATTGTCTATACATTGCATTATGTGCTTACCACCCAGAATCAGCTCACTTTCTATCACCATATATTTGATTCCCCCTCCCTACTCACCCTCCATCTTTTCCACCCCCCTCCCTTCTACCCCTCAGGTAACCACTAAACTATTGACTGTGTCCATAAGTCTTTGTTTCTTTGTTCCTTTCAGTTTTATATTCCACCTATAAGTGAGGTCATGTTTCTTGATTCTTTCGTTCTGACTTGGCTTTGATTCACATAATATATTTTTGGGACACTAAGGGAACTTAGAGATCATTTAATTCTATATACTTGGATCGCCCTAATACTTATTTCTCACATTTTACCTGCCAAACACTATAAATAATCCTTAATTTGGTTTTCATAAGAACTCTGTGAGGTAAATATTATCACTTTCATTTTTTAAATTTTATTCTAATTTTTTCTAGATTTATTAAGGTATAAATGGCAAAATTGTAGATATTTAGGTTGTACATTGTAATTTTTATAGTGTATAATGTGATGGTTTTATGTACACAATTGTGAAATAATTACCACAATCAAGTTAAATAACTCACCCATCGCTTCCCATAGTTACTTTTGTATGGTAAGAACACTTAAGGTCTACTCCTAACAAATTTCAAGTGTACAACAGTGTTATTAACTATAATCACCAGGATGCACATTAGATCCCCAGAACTTACTCATCTTATGACAAAATTTGTGCCCTTTGACCAACATCTCCCTATTTTTCCCACCTCTTGACAACTACTGTTTTCCTCTGTCACCCTTTGTGATTTCAGCTTTTTTGGATTTCAGATATAAAAAAACATGATACAGCTTATGTTTTCCTGTGATGACTTATTTCACTTAGCATAATGACCTACAGGTTCATCTATATTATCACAAATAGCTACTATCAGAAAGACAAGACGTAAGTATTGGTGAGGATGTGAAGAAAGGGAGTACTTGTATACTCTTGGTGGGAATGAAATTGGTACACCATCATAGCAAGTAGTACGGAAGTTCCTTACAAAAAAGAAAAATACTGTCAAATGATACAGCAATCCCACTTCTGGGTATATATCCAAAGAAAATGAAATCCTCATCTTGAAGAGATATCTGCATTCCTATATTCATTGCAGTATTATTCATAATAGCCAAGGCATGGAAACAACCTACGTGTCCATTGGCAGGAGAATGGATAAAGAAAGTGTACATATATATGCAATATATATATATGGCTTTATTTTGTAAGTGAAGAAACAAAGACTCGGAAAGTAAAGCAACATCTAAAAGCAGAAAACTAGAAAGTGGCAGAGCCAAATCTAAAATTCAGGACTTTGGATTGTTAGGCCAGCAGTTGTTCTAATATACTACAATATCAAAGTAGTTCACCTTTTAACTGATGAAGACTTAGAGATCATTTGGTCCATCTTTTTCACTTCTAAAGGGGAAAAAGGAGGCTCAGAACAGGAAGTACATTGCCTGGGGGAAGCCTGTACTCCAAGAGGGTCTCAAACCACAACCCTCCTCTCCTTAGCTCAAAATGGCATATAAGCCTCAACTGCTCACTACTGGATCCTAATTTAATTCCTTTGTGGTTGGAGAACAGGCCTTGTATATATTTTTTTCTGACTGTTTTCTCTCTATTGTTCAGTTTGAACAATTTCAACTGTTCTATCTTCAAATCACTGATTTTTTTTGTTTTTTTTTTAAGATTTATTTTTTATTGTTTTTGACACAGACAGAGTGAGAGAGAAGAGGAAGGGCCCAGAGCAGTTTCCATAGTCATACGTCATCAGTTTTTGGCATGGTTTTGTTCCACACAGGTGGGCAGGGGCCACGCAGGGCAGGAACTGGGTGAGGGCCTCCCACATAGGAAGCACAACCCTATGGGTCCATATGGGCCGGGGCCGGAACTCAATGTTGGGTCCCTGGGGCTGCAAAGTGAGTGCTTAACCCACTAAGCCACCCCAGCTTCCCCAATTCACTGACTCTTTCTTCTATTTCTTCTATTCTGGTGCTGAGCTCATCCGCTGAACTCTTTTTTTTTTCCAGTTATTGTATTTTTCAGTTTTAATAGTATAGTTATAGGATTCTTAGCATCTTCTATTTCCTTATTGAGACGTTTTATTTTCTTCCTAAAGCTTTCTATTTTTTAAAAAATTTTTATTTTAAGCTGGCTCATGATTGTTTGTTGAAGCATTTTATCATGGCTTCTTTAAAATCTTTTCCAGACAGTTTTGACATTGCTGTCACATTGGTGTCACAATCTACTGATTGTTTTCCTTCCACTCAGCTTGTAATCTTCCTAATTCTTGTATAAGACAATTTCTATGTAAACATGAATATTTTCATATTAAGTTATGAGATCTTGGCTCTTACGTAAGCCTTCTATTTTAACTGGCTTTTTCTACTATTACTCTCTCAGAGGTAGATGGTATATTGCCTAATTATTGCAAGGTGGAGATAGTCGTGCAGGTTGATCACTCTATTGAATGTCAATAGTTACTGCTGAGCCAGGGTGGTGTTCCAGCGGCCCCCTGTGGCCTCCCCGGATGCTGTGATGGAGTTGGCCTTGTTACGACTGGACAGCGTGACAGACTTGATTCTCCATTAGACCTCCTCTGACATCAGCACAACTGGGAGGGAAAGAGTAACTTGCTGCTACCAGGTGGAGTTGAAGTGCAGACTCCACCCCGCGGAGGCACTGACACCCTGTTGGAAGGCTAGCAAGAATGAAAGCTCCAGCTCCACACTACGCCTCAAGCAGTGCAACAAGGAAGAAAAGGCTATCAGAGCACACAGACAGTAAAGGAAGAAATAAAATCGTCCCTATTTCCATGTGACATGATTGTGTACATCTGATGTCATGTCATCTGATATGAGGGACTTTTTCTTTAAGAGGCTAGAGAGTGCATGTTGTCACTTTTGTAGACAATGGGGTCTCTGTCACAACTATTCAAATACACAGGATCATGTAAGAATACGATGAAAAACTGTATGTCACCGTATTCAATAACTTAGAAAAAATGAACAAGTTCTTAGAAATATATGAGTATAACCTCTAGATTAAATGGAGACGTGGACAATCTAAATAAAGTAATTGATAGTAAGAAAATTGAAATAATCACCCGAAATCTCCACAGAAGCAAAATTCCAGGACCAGATGGCTTCACTAGTGAATTCTACCAAACATTCAAAGATTGTTTAATACCTGTCTTCCTCAAATTCTTCCAAAAAATTGAGGAAGCAATACTACCCTACTCATTTTAATAAGCCAACATTACCTTGATACAAAGCCTGGTAAGAATAACATGAAAAAAGAAAACAACAAACAAACCCCAAAATCCTAAACCACATAATAGCAAATAGAATACAACAATACATCACAATCAAGTGGGGTCATTCCAGGGCCACAAGGGTGGTTCAACTGTACAAATCAATCAATGTGATAAACCACATGAACAAAATAAAAGGTGAAAATCATATGATCATATCAATAAATGCAGAAAAAACATTCAACAAGATACACATCCACTTATGATTAAAACACTTAACATAATAGGGATAGAAGGAAAGTAACTTAACCTAACATAGTCCATCTATGACAAATCTCAGCTAATATTGATACTTAATGGTGAAAAACTAACATTTTTTAAATCTACAATCAGGAACAAGATAAAGATGACCCTTTCCATTACTATTATTCAATGTAGCATTGGAAGTTCTAGCCAGAGCAATCAGGAAAGAGAAAGAAAAAAAGGCATTCAAATTGGGAATGAGGAAGTCGAATTGTCACTTTTTGCAGATGATATAATTATTTATATAGAAAACCCTAAACTCCATCCAAAACTATCAGAAACAATACACAAATACAATAAAGTACAGGTTTCAAATCAATTTATAAAAATCCACTGTGTTCCTATATACTAACAATGAAACTTAAAAGAAAAAATTCCTTCTGCAATTGCAATGAAACAAACCAATAAAATACCTAAGAATAAAATTAACAAAGAAAGTGAAGGACCTATACACTGAAAACTATAAGACATTATTGTAAGAAATTGAAGAAGACACAAAGAAATGGGAAGGTATCCTATGTTCATGGATTAGAAGAATCAACATAGTTAAGCTGGCCATTTTACCCAAAACAATATATAGATTTAAGGCAATCCTCATCAAAAATCTCAATGGCATTTTTTAAAGAAATAGAACCAAAAACCATCACAAAATACCCCACATAGCCAAAGCAATTCTGAGCTAAAAAGAACAAGAGCAGAGTTATCATACTCCCTGACTTCAAATTATATTATAATATAAACCAACAATAATCAAAACAGCATAGTATTGGCAAATAACAGACACATAGACCAAAGGAAGAGAATTGAGAGCCCAGAAATGAACCTACATATATATAGGCAAATAATTTTCAACAAAGGAACCAAAAATATACCATGAAGAAAAGAAAGCCCCTTTACTAAATGGTGCTGGGAAAATTGAAAAGTCACACGCAAAGGAATGAAACTAGACAGCTACCTGTCACCATATACCAAAATTAACACAAAATAGATCAAAGATCTAAACATAAGACCTGAAACAATTGATTGCATAGAAGAAAGGATAGGTACTAAACTTATGGACCTTGGGTTCAGAGAAGATTCTATGAATTTGATCTGAAAGGCAAGGAAAGTAAAGCAAAAATAAATGAATGGGACTATATCAAACGTAGCTTTTGTACAGCAAAAGAAACTGTCAATGACATAAAGGGCAGAAGATAGTTGCAAACAACACCTCTGATAGGGGCTAATATCCAAAACATTTAAAGAACTCATAAACTCAATAACAAGAAAACAAACAATCCAATTAAAAAATGGGCAGAGGACTTGAACAGACACTTCTTCCAAGAAGATGTATAAATCGACAACAGATATATGAAAATATGCTCAGCTTCAGTAGCTATTAGAAGAATGCAAATCAATACCTCAATGAGACACCACCCCAGTTAGAACAGCTATTATCAACAAGACAAGTAATAACAAATGTTGGACAGGTTGTAGAGAAAAATGAACCCTCGTGCACTGCTGGTGGTAATATAAATTTGTACAGCCTCTATGGGAAACAGTATGGAAGCTCCTCAAACAATTAATAATAGAATTACCTTATAACCCAGCAATCCCTCTTCTGGATACCTACCCAAAAAATCTGAAAACATTTATTCTTAAATATATATATATATACCCCTATGTTTATTGCAGCATTATTCACAATTTCCAAGATATGAAAACAACTCAAGTATTCTTCGATATATGATTGGATAAAGAAGATGTGCTACATATAAACAATGGAATATTACTCAGCCATAAGAAAAGATAAAATACTGCCATTTGTGATAACATGGATGGATCTTGAGAATATCATGCTAAGTGAAATAAGTCAGACAGAAAAAGTCAAGAGCCATATGATTTCACTCATATGTGGGATATAAAATGGAAAGCAACAAATGAACAAGAAAAATAAACAAACAAAAACTCATAGACACAGAAAACAGTTCAGTGGTCACCAGAGGTTAAGGGGAGAAGGGGTGGTAGAAATGGGTAAAGGAGATCAAATATATGGTGATGGAAGGAGAACTGACTCTGGGTGATGAACACATAATGCAATAAACAGGTGATTGTACATTTGAACTAACCAATGTTACTCCAACAAATTTAATAAACATTAAAAAAGGAATCCCTGAGCTGCTAATGCCACCCCCAAAACAATTTTGTGGCAATGAATTTGAAAACCTAGATAGACACATTTCTAGAAAAATATTTTGACCAAACATGTCTCAAGAAAATTAAAAAAATCAAAATAACACACTTATTTATATTAAAGAAATGAATCAAAGTTAAAGCAATGTTTTCACAATAAAAACACCAAATAAATTGTATAAAACCTTCAAGAATAACTTTACTCATGGGAATAAAGATATGACACTTCACAACCCAAGTGAGTAATGTCACTGGTGCCAATTCTGCCTTTTCAATAGAAACATGCACTGCTGAATTAAATTTGTTTTCTCCACTATGTCTGTTCCAGTGATTCATTTGGAGTTTGGATACTTCATAAGTATATTCAGAGTAAGGTTATTACATAAATTCTGGTAAGACAACTTGCTAATCTTTGCCAAGATTCCTACTGATGTGGTTCTTCTTAACATTTTAAATCTCATTTTTTTCATTTTTTAATGCATACTTGGGCATTTTCATGCAACTATTGATATGTATAATCCTATATCTAGTAATTCTCATATTTTTTGTTTAATTACATTTTTAATAGATAATAAAGAAACAAACAAAAAATACCTTTCTGATCTGGGAAGATAAAAAGAATGCCAAGTTTCTAATTTGGAGTTCTGAATTCTGTCTTTATCCTTTGGCTGGGCTTTTCCCTGTTCTTTTATTGCTCTGAGAAGGTGAGAGAGAAAGAGAGAGGGTGGGGGAGGGCCTAGAGCAGTCTCCATAGTTGTACATCATTAGTGTGGCTTCATTCCACACAGGTGGATGTGGGCTGTGTTGGGTGGGAACTGAACCAGGGGCCTCCTGCATGGGAGGTTAGAACTTTGCTGCCATCCCCGGCAGTTACCAGTTGCGCTGTAGTTCAGCATATGGGTTTACATGGGCCAGGCTGAGAATCGAACCCCGGACCTCATGAGTGTGAGGCAAGCACTCAATTGCTGAGCTACCCTGGCATCTCCTCCCTGTTCTTTTTTTTTTTTTATTATGACTGTCTATTTCTTTTCTCTCTTTGTTGGAATGAACAGACTCTTTGATTTGGTGCTGAATGACTGCCATTTATCCATACATGGTCTATTATTCTGTCTCATAGAGTTTGTTTGTCTGTAAGATTGGTATCACCTATTTATGTTTATGTCCAAAATGAAATGTAAGTCTTCCCTTTCTTTTCTTTTCTAATAGATACCTTGATGTGACTTTTGTTTCTATTTCTCTCAAGATCACTCTGGCATGCAAATTAATCCTCTCCATATCTTTTGATAGTCTAACTGTCCTAGTGCTTATCTCAATTGGGACTCACTACATCCCACCTTTACTTTCAGTTGCTTTATAACTGTAATACTTTCCTGGAGAGATACTAGCTTATAAATGATTTAAGCTTCATTTCATCTACACTTGTCTGAACAACCATTTGTCTTGTATATGTGCATTAGGCCCCTGCTATCTCTCCTAGTTCCATCAGTATTGTTTTGCTCTACTATAATCTTTTCATTGTTTATCACTTAAACTGTTGTTTGGTGTGGGACATCTAATTTTCCATCCTGCAAATATCTATTTCAGTGATGACTGTCTCTGAACTGTGACCTTTTTTATGGTGTCTGAATGTCAACCCTGCCTTTGTTTTTAACTTTAGTTTAGTAGTATCAGGGAGTACGGTATCCATATATATCCATATGCAGCCATGTGGTTTCTAAGTACTACAAAGCAATGTCTGAATCCTTTAGCAATATTTTGTAATTATTAATATTATATATTACCATTACATTTGCCATATTATGTGCCCATTATTCTGTGGTTGAGCCTATCTTACATCCACCACAGCACAGATGTTTTAGTAATCATGACTAGTCACTCAGTAATTTCCATCATCTGGATTATTGAAATCACCCATTAGAGTGTCACTTGACTGGCCCAGAACCCCCTGGGTCATTATCTTCATCACAATATTTATGACATGCAGCACCATCTGCTTAGAAACACAGAGTTCTTTCTTTCCTTGTGTTTTCTTAATTTTAGATCCTGCACTACTTTCAGTTATAATCATCACATCCTTTTACTGTCTAGTTTTCTCTTCTCAAGTTAGTCTAAACATCATGGGAGCAGGAAATCAACCCTCATTGTATTTTAGGCTTATACATTACTTCGTATTTATTTTCTAGTGCTTATTGGATTACTTTTAAAAGTCATGCCTGCCTAGTTTGTTACCCTACAAAATGTTCCTCTTACTAAGTTACAAAACCTTTTAAATGTATTCATGGTTTGAAAATTACTAATGAATTTCTTACAGCTCTTGACCTCAAATTGTATTTTGGTTTAGTCTTACAAACATTCAGGAGTGTGTCACTCTAAATTGACATACTGTGCATAAAACTGAGACTCAGAAGAACCTTTATGTTCTAAAGGCAAATAAAGGTCAGCCTGAAACTTAATTACAGTCCTAGAGGAGAAAATGTCATGTCATTATGTAGATAAGTACATGTTAGTGTCACGTTAAAAAAAGGTATAAACATAATTTGTGACATATTTCCTGAAAAAATGAAACAAACACACCAAGAGTGTATTTAAACTGATCCAAATCTTGAGTGCAGTGAGGAGTGGGGATTTGGGGCTGTGATCATTTGCTATCAAGAGATTCAAGGAAAAAAACAACACTAAATTGTGTTTGATGCAAGGAGCTTGCTTGTGGAAAGTTGATAAAAGCTGGATATGCATCAAGGAGGGATTTCGGTTGAAACAGGGTGAGCACTAAAGGGCCATCAACTCTGGGAGTGCAGTGACACTAGAGGATACTCAATGTGCAAGAACACACTGGTGGGGAAGCCGGGATGGCTCCGTGGGTTAAGAGCTCACTTTGCAGACCCAGGGACCCAGGACCCAATCCTGGTCCTGGCCCATACGGACCCATGTGCTAAACTGGGGTGTGCTTCCCATGTGGGAGTTCCCCAGTTCTGTTCTTGCTCCTGGGTTCGGCCCCTGGCTGAGGTGGGGTGGGGGTGTGCCGCCCATGTGGGAGGCCCCCAGCCCAATTCCTGCCCTTCGTGGCCCCGCCCACCTGTGTGGATTGAAACCATGTTGAAAACTGATGATGTTCAACTATGGAGACTGCTCTGGGCCCTCCCCCTTATCTCTGTCTCTCTATGTCTGTCTCTCTCTGTCTCTGTCAAAACAGTAAAAATTAAATTAAATTAAAAAAATACACTGGTTACTGGCTACTGAAAACTGACTGTTGTGCCAGGCTTCATATTCAGCACACTACGTGCACTCCCCTAATATTACACCAACTCTGCAAATGGGGCAAATTCGTGCATATTAGGAAAATTTAATGCTCGGTGAGCCTGAGCATTACCTACCTACAGTGACAGAGAAAATGTGAAGCGTAGTGTATGAGAAAAAATGTGAAGCCACGTGTATGAGGCTCTGCAACCTGCATTTATCTCATCACCCTGCACTTTCTGTCCAATGTGAGCTGTGTAAATATATCTTTGGCTACGATTTCATCAGCCATCACAAAAAGTTTTCTGCTTAGCTATTCCATTGGGGACTCAAAATTCACTCTCTCCCAGGCATGACTCTAAATTGCAATCAATGCATAACCATTCTCCATTTGTCCTGTAGGGGCCACTATAAGCATAGAAATAGCTCTTGCTTTCCAGCTCTCAGCTCTTAGGGCTATGAAAGACCAGAAATTCCAGAAGCTAGAAGCCAATTTATGTGCTTGACGTCTCATGTTGGTAAAATCATGAGTGTGCATGTGTGTGTGTGTGTGTGTTAGCATTGTATTCTTTCTTTTTAAAGAAAGCATTTCTAAGTTTTTGAATGGAGAATTTTTACAAGATTCAAAAGTCAGAATGTATAAAATGGCATATAATGATAAATCCTCCTCCCACTTATTGCCCCCATCTGCCTAGTTTTTATTCATGACCCCTCAAAACAAGTAACCACAGTTATTAGTCTCATGTATCATTCTAGAGAGTTTTAATACATATATATATATAAATGTATAATATATATATATATATATATACACACACACACACAAATATAAAAACATAATACTGCCTAGTCTCACTGCACAAATGGCAGCATATTAGACTAGCTCGTACTTTGTTTCAGGTAAACATATGCATATATGAGAGCTTCTTATAGCAGTGCTTAAAAAGCATCTTTACATTTGTTAAACAATTGCCTACTATCCCATTGTACCAATGTATAATTATTTATTGATGGATATTTAGGTTGATCCCAATGATATTACTTACTATCATTTATTAATGATAATGAAAACAGCACTTTGTGTTAGTTTTCAGTTGCTGCTGTAACAAATTATCACAAACTTAGTGGCTAAAAAATCACCTATTTATTATTACACAGTTCTATAAATCAGAAGTCTGGGTGAGTTTGACTGAATTGAAAATTCAAGTCTTTAGGCTTCCTTTTTTTTTTTTTTCTTTACATTTTTGTAAGTTCTCCAAGACAGTCAGGAGCAGCCAGGCCACAACTTGTAATCACTATTGTTACTGAAACAATTAAGAGCCGTAGTCACTTGATCATGTCTTGTCATCCCCTTGATAACATAAGTAATCATGACATTGCTACATACCATGAATTACTAGTCCTACTTCCCGTTCACAGAGGATAACTGTGAGCTTATGAAAAAATATGAGAAACAAAATTCTAGAATCCCATTTTGATGGTGTGTTTTCTTGAGCCATTTTTTATACTAATTACTGTACCAGTCAAGATCCCCACAGAAAACAAATATTATACTCAAGGGGTTTAACTGAGAGTTTAATGAAGAAAATGTCTCAAGAGGGATAGTGTATTAGTTAGGGTTCTCCAGAGAAATAGAGTCAATGATACTGGGGGCACACCCTAGTTCAGCATATAGGTCCACATGGGCTGGGGGTGGGGTTCAATCCTAGGACCCCAGGGATGCAAGACTAGTGCTCAACCTGCTGAGACATCCCGGCATCCCCGAAATAAATATCTTGACCTTTATCTTCCTCTTCCTTTTAATCCCCTGCTGATCCATTAACCCAACCTAAAAAGAAGTCAGAGGGTAGAGGAGTCTGTGTGACACACTCAATAGAGGTCCGTTTCCTAGACCAGACAGTATGGTAGAAAAGGACAGAATACGGAAACAGGTTGAAGAAATAATGAATAACAAGAACACCAGTCTTTCTCTGGTACAAGTATGTATGTACACTAAGTTCATAGACATGAACTTTCTGGGTCAAGGGGTAAATACATTTGTAATTTTTTAGAATTTCTAAGCTTCCCCCTGGCTTAGGGATTGTATAATACCAATTTACATTCTCTCCAATCCTGTATGTGAATGCCTTTACCTCACAGCTTGTCCAACCGTTTGCATCGAACATTTGGATTTTTGTCAATGTGGTGGCGAAAAATGTCATCTCCATGTATTTATATTATTTTTTTCTTTTTTATGAGAGAGAATAACATTTTTTCACATAAATAAGAACTCATTCAATTACAAGTTATAAAAACTCAACTTAGTAGGGTTAGGGTTAGGGTTAGAAAAAAACCAAAAAAACAAAACAAAATAACTCAACTTAATTTGGTTTAAGGAACAGAGAAAAAATAAGTCACATAAAAGTCAGTTGTGTATCTAGAGATGCTTTGATGCTCAAAGGACATCATCAAATATGGCAGGGAGCAAGATCTCACATGCTCCCTGAACCTATTAATTTTTGATAATTCAGTGTACAATAACTTCCAATTACTTTGTGATGTAGTCTCTATTAGGTGTTTATTTCAAAAAATTAGGAAATTTCTAGCTTGTATTTTATTATTGATTTCTATCTTAATTGCATTGTGGTCATAAAATATAGTATTCTGTAACAATTAAATCTTCTAAACTTAAAAAAAAGGATATTGTCAAGCCCAGCTCCTCTCTCTATCTCTCTCTGACTATCTCTCTGTATCTCTTTGTCGCTCTCTCTCCTTTCCCTTTTCTTGCCTCTATTCTCAGTCTCCCTTCTTGCAGTGACCTCAGGCAGCCTCAGACTTTCATTCTCACAACTCCAAGTTCAGCAGAAGGCCGAGGCCCATGCTCATGGACTTCAGTTGTATCATGCACGTGTCCTTGAACCATCACTGCAGATAGGAGGGTGTGCTGCTCCATTCATCCAGGTCTGAGTCACAGGGCCACACACCCTTCTACCCATGCATAGATCTTCAAATGTGCCCGTATCAATATAATGTGACTGCATTACAATCAAAAACTGCTCATCCACCTCCCAGATAAGCATCCCCAAACTCAAACAGATACACTAGTTATTGCTCCAATCCAGAATCTTCTTGATTGGGTCCCAGTGTGGCTTCTCACAATCCAGCAAACTATGATAAATGGGAACTGTAATTTACATTACATACTGATAGCGAGAGATAACGATAGTTGAAATAAAATCTTCCACTTGGAAAATAGGAGATTGCAAAATAACTCCCGGTGGTCTCTGACCTTGAACACTTACCAAGGTCCCTGACCCTGAGCTGAAGTGAGTTCATCAGTTATACAATGTGTTCACCCTTGAGGGTTCTCTCTTTTTTGTATCTTCCACGGTCCATTTTTGAGGACCTTTAGTGAGGATGCTTCTATGAGTTGCCTCTGTTTAGCATCTCATTTCCAGAAGAACTAGGTTTGGACACCCTGAATAACCTCAGATATTGAACAATTGCTGGCTGCTATTTGTTGCAGGCTTTTCTGGCTGTGAATCTCCCTTAAAACATTAGGAGGCAACAACCCTATAAGTTAAGTTTTATTTTATCCTCATTCTTACATGTAGATTTTACAGCTCAGAAATGTTAAGTGGCATTGCCTAAAGCCATGCAGCTGAAGTGACAAAGCCAATATTTGTAACCAGAGGGCTCTACCTCTTTCCTTCTATTTCATATTGCTTCCTCATGTACCTTATATCAAAAAACATTTACTTTGCAGTGTCTTTATTATTACTGGCAAAACTTCCCTATCTAGCAACTCTAGTGGGAAATTCATGTTCACTGGACCTCCCCTGTGCACTACTAAATATTTCTGTCAGTCAGAAAAATAAACCAAACCAGAAAATTTCTCACTTTGTCCTGCAGGTGCCACCCTCATCATAGAACATTTATTTCCAGCTTTGCAGCACGGATCTCTTAGGGCTACAATAGATCAGACATTCTAGAAGATGCAGGAAGCCAGCTCATCCAATGTAGGAGTTCAGTGCCAGTATCCATAATCTGTTTTTACTGTTCTGTAGCTGCTGGGCACTAGTTAGGACAGTTTTAATTTTTAATTCATTTAATTTTTGAAAGGTAATGTATTCTTAGGGTTCAAAAACAAAAAGTACAGAAAGAATATGGTGAAAAACTTTTCCATTTCACTGAATCCACACCAAAAGTTACCAATGTTCCTAGTTTTGTAATACTTCCAGACTATGTTTTATTCATATACAAAATAATTTTGTTTACTAAAACTACCTTCTTCTATTTTATAGGGTAGTCTATTGTATGCTCCATCTTTATTATTCCATGTAGCACTCTATGTTGGAAATCTCTCTCTTTCTCTCAGCTTCACTGTCTTCCCACTGTATGGATACGCCTAAATTTATCAACTCAGTTTTGTATTGATGAACACATAAGTTGCTATTTTGGTATGAAAAACAATGCCAAAATAAGAAGCCTTGTATATAGTTTGTTTTTTGTGTGTGAATATGTCGGAATGTTTTTAATTGCCCTCCACAGGGCTTGTCCCAGCATCTGCCCCTACCAGCCACATGTGAAATTGTCTATGAGTATTTCGCTGCAGCTTGGCTCACACAGCGTGTTTCGAATTTTTGCCAGTCAATCTGGAGAGAGAGAGAAAAAAAGGTATTGCAGTTTTATTGTCTATTGCTCCTATTTCATGTGAGTTTGAGCATCATTTGGTTTAAGAGACATTTGAACAAATTTGAATTCTACTAATTGCAAGTGACAGATAGTCCAACTTGCAGATACTTGTGTTTTCATGACTAAAAGGCCTGGAGGTAGATGTAGAATTTTCAGTGGGCCTTAATCCAAAGGTTTAAAGGACACCGAATCCTCTGGTTTCTCCATCCTGCACTCTCTTTTTCTAGCTTGCTTACTTGCTCACACTCCTTCCCGCCACTTTGTTCCAGCTTCCTTCAGTTTGGGCCCTGTCCTCACACGGCCTCTATCACCCCAGTTCCCACTGACCTGCATTGCACAGGGATGCAATGCTTTGATTGGCTAGGCCTGAGTCAGATGATAAAGTCAACCCCCCCCCCCCCAAACTAGATGGATTGAGTGAGAGATGGGGATTCTAGCTGTCCAGTGAAAGACCAGAGGGTGTTATGTGGGCAGCCCAGAGGGCATTGCAATTCACCCCGTTTGACATCTCTGCTTCTATGCACATATCCTTCTAGTCACACACTTCCCTCAAAAACCACCCAGGCCATTACGATGATGAAGCCGTAATTACACACTGCATAAGTACACTCACCCCCTTCCTGGAGGGAGATCACATAGTGACTCATCTAGTATTACCCCAAGTTCATGATTCCTGGGTGATGTGCAGCCTTGGTCAGGTCTTGACGTGGCTCCTCGTGGCCCAACAACCTGTGGCTCCTGTGTAACCATAATCCTCGAAGGAACAGAAAACAGGATAATCACAACAAAACATCCATTTGGTAAGTTGGCGAAAAGAAAACAGAATGATCTTAGGTTCATGATACACAGGACAGGAAGAGCAAGCTGCCCTGACCTGGAGGTGTGAGCTGCTTAGCCAAGCGGAATGCTCAGGTGTGTGTTCTGAAAGGATCTCCTTTGGCTTGTCTTTCCGTGGCCCCTGGCAGCTGAAGCCTGTGAAGAAGGTGGCGCCTTCTGTGGGTTACATCTCCGAAGCAGCTCTCTTCCTGCTGGAATGGATTTGAGGAGTTTAGGATTGGCGAAGTGTTGAAGTTTTAATCGCAGGTTGTTGCTTGCTAGATTTGGGGTTTCTCTAGCAAGACAAGTCTCTTAAAGCACTGTGAGGTATTAACCTGCACTATAGATAGCATACTTCACATTTTACAAGAGCAGGCACTCTGGCTAGGAAATGTTAAATTCCCTTCCCTACAGCCATCCAGCTGGGCAGTAACAATCAGCGAGTGGCCGGCAAAGCCACTATTTAGAACCAGGGGCGTTTAGCTCTAAATCTGAAAAATTATGTTCGCAATTAACTAGCTACTTTAATGGGAAAAATCACCATTCCTCACCTATGCCACGCTAAACTTCCCTGGTGCCCCCGCACCCCCCGCCCCAAGCACAAGAAAACAAATTGAAATTTTCTGTTTGTCCTGTAGATGCCGCTCGAACCACAGGTTATTTCTTTTCCAGCTTTGCATTCTGAGCTTTCGAGACTGGAAGGGATCAGAATTTCTAGAAGATGGAGTTCAGCCTGCGCACAGCTCATTCTAAGAGCCCTCCGCTCCAGGATTTAGTGTTCCTTAGCTCTAACATATAAGCTAGGACCCTTTTCTCCTGAAATTTTATTTATTTTATTTCTGAATAGGTTACACAGCTATAGGGTTCAAAAACAAAAATGTACAAAAAAGTCTTATTTGAAAAACATCTCCCTCCATCCCTGTCCCTCATGGATCAATTTCCTCTCTGTAGCCTTTATGATGAAAATTCACTTTTTGTCCGTTCTTCCAGAGATTTTAGTACATTTGCAGCTAAATAGGAACAGAGATTCCTTCCCTTACGCCTTTTTAATGCCAGTAAATGTCAGCTATTCACAAAGCCTCTGTTCCTTTTTGTCCCTCTGCAGAGCATTTCATGATCAGTTCTTAAAGAAACTTAATCCTTTTAGGAGATTTAGAGTTCTCCACTGTGTGAGTGAAACCAATTCTTCAGTGATGAACAGTGAGGATGATTCCCATTATTTGAGCTTCCAAACAATGCTGCACTGAATAACCATGTCCGTGCTTCATTTTGCAGGTGGGGATACATATCTATGGGACAAATTGCACGAAAATATAATTGCTGGCACAAAGGGTAAATGCATTTGCAGTTCAACAAATATTTTTCTACAGCTTAGCCAACATAGTGTCTGATCAATTTTAATTTTATTTTGTTGTCAATCTAATAGGTGGAAAATGATATGTCATTTTTAATTCATAGTTTTGTTATGAGGGGGGCTGAACAACCATTGTTATACCAGTTTTGGAAACGATTAGGGGTCTTTCAGTTACAGGCAAAAACATAGCAAACAAAGAAACTCAATATGGCTTTAGAAAAGGGGATTTATTGTTTTTACAACTGAAAAGTTAGGGATAAATTCAGAGCATATAGGGTTGAAATGATGCCCTCAAGCCCTGCTTGCTTTCTCTTTTTCTCACTCTTCCCCTCACTCTCGGGCAAGGCAGCTCCAGGAAGACATCATTTAGAATCGCATTCCTACTGATGCAGGTTCAGAGGTCTGGGGTTGCCTTACAAATTGAGCAATCACAGGCCATTTTAGAGGGCTGTGCTGGGATTTCGTAAGCAGCACAATTCACTGAAAATATTAATAGACAATATGATAAGGTAGATATTATTCTCCATATTTTACAAGGGAAGAAACTGGTTTTTAAAAGATACGAATGCCTTTGCCTAAAGCTACACAGACAGTAAGTAAATGAGAGGGACAGTGTTTGTTATCCAGGTATATCTAACAGTAAATCTACCATAATTAACAAAATGCTTTTGTTCTAAAACCCCAGTGGGAAACCAAGTACCACTCCTATCCATGCCTTACAGCCAACTTAGAAAAACAACAAAAAAAGAAACAAACGGAAGATTCTCAATGTGTCCTGTAGGTGCCTCCATTGCCACGGGATATTTCTTTTTAAGCTGCGTAGCACAGATCTTAGAATGAATTTCTGGAAGATGGTAGAAAGCCTGTCTATTCAATTTATGCAGCTGACATTTAACGGCGGCACCTCACATATAATTTAGAATTCTGAAACTCCACTATGTTATTATTGTATTTTTCTTTTAAAAAGTACATTGAAAATATCTGTGAACAGTTTATGTAGTCCTCTAAATTTTTAAATGCAATAAAATAAAAGCTATACAGTGAAAAATCTCCCTCTAAACCTTGTTCCTTAAATCTTATTGTTCTGGTGTCCCTACCCCATAGATAACGACTACATATTTTTTTCTATCTTTCATGAAATATTCATGCACATACAAGCAAATATGACAGGAAATTTTCTTTCCCCCTTTCCTATACAAATATTTTGCCTAAATATTTACATCTAAATTTTTTTTTCTCTTAACAACATTTTAACGCAAACAGAAATTCCTCATTTTTTATTTTATTTTTTTGACAGAGAGAGAGAGAGAGAGAGAGAGAGATACAGAGACAGAGAAGGGGGAGGGCCCAGAACAGTCTCCATAGTTGCACATCATTGGTTTTTCCACATAGTTTCATTCCACAGGTGGGCACGAGGCTGCACGTGGCAGGAACTGGGCTGGGGTCTCGCCCCGGTGAGAACCGAACTGGGGGAGCTCCCCAGTTCAGCACATGGGTCCGCACTGTCTAGGGCTGGGATTCGATCCTCAGTCCCCGGGGCTGCAAAGTGAGTGCTTAACCCACTGAGCCATCCCGGTTTTCCCTTCATTCTTTTTTGACAACTTCATATATTCCCCTGTATGATGTACTATATTTTTCATTTATCCAGACCTTTATTGATGGATATTTACATTACAAAATGTTTTATTGTTACAAAAAATACTTTAATGAATAAATATTCTCTTCTTTCATATGTACAAGGGTAGGTATAGAATAAACTCTAGAAATAAAATTGTTGAGCTAAAAAGTAAATTCATTTGTACTATTGATAAACATTCTCAAATAACCTACCACATGGTTGTATCATCTGAACATTCCCACCAACAAAGTATAATAATCCCTATTTCTCCATAAGTTTGGTCAATAACTTGAATTACCAACACATTGGACATTTGCAAATCTGATAGTTGAAAACTGGTATGTCAGTGTGAGGTATGTTAGGTTAAGCATCTTTTCATTTATTGAAGACCCTGTGTTGAGCTGCTTTTCATTTGCAAGAGTTATAAAACACAACTCATAGTGGCTAAAGCAAAAAGAAAAAAAAAATTGTTATTCACATAACTAGACATCAATGTTCTTGGATTTCAAGATCTCTCTCTCATTCTCTCTCTTCTCACTGTTCCTCTCTCTTGCCTCCCCTGCTTTACTTTATTTTAGATAGAAGACTGTCATTTGTTAACTGGGCATTTTCAGACTTATACCCTCATAGCTCCAACTTTAATAAGAAGTTCTAAACGTTTCTAATTAAATATTCAAATAAAATATTGTAGCAATCTACAGTAAATCATAATATTTGTCATCCTCAATCAATATACAAAGGACAATTCACATAGAAAGGACAATATAACTATAATAAAAAGTCAACTAGAAATGAAGAAAATGGAAAACACAAAAAGGGTAATCAGAACATCACCCATATTATGTCTTAGGGTTCCTTGGTCATATAATCTGGTCATTCTGGTTCTTTTCTCTAGAAAGTTTTTTTTAAAATATTTTTGGTTTGTTTGTTTGTTTATTTGCTTGAGGTGCTCTTTGTCCAGCTGTGGTCTTCAGCAGCTTACTTCTTGTTAGAGTGAGTTTGGGGAACCTGAGATTGCCTTAGAGGTTGCATATCACTGACTCCTAGAAGCTCTGAGTTTTTAAAAGAAAACTTTAGTGATCAACACATTTACCAGAATGGTAACAGGTTAATACTATGTACGTTTACAAGTGAGAAAACTAGGGGGTGAAGAGGTTGGGGACCTTGCTTAAAGTCATAAAGATATGAGTGACAGGGAGAGCCTGCAACCTAGGTACATAGATTCCCTTCTTCAGCACACTGCCATCCCAACCTGCTCACTACAAAATAGCTTTGTTTGCGGTGCTTATGTCAGTAATTATCAACATGTTTATTTTTTTGCAACAGCAAAGAGAAACGCATGGTCACAATTCCCAAGCTTGTTTTCTAAACCCTTCGGCCTTTAAAGGGAAACAAAGTAACAAAAAATTCCCAATTTGTCCTGTAGGGGCCACTTTAATCATAAAATATTTCATTTGAACACTGCTGCCCTGATTTTTAAGAACGCAACAGACCAGAAATTCTAGAAGGTGGAAGAAGCCTGATAAGTAAATATATGCCATCAACAATTCATTGCCAGGATCACTATACACATGCTTAGTTCTAATGAATTAGTTAGGACGCTATTATTGTCTTTAAAATTAATTCATTGAATTTTAAAATAAGTAATACACTTATATGGTTCCAAAATAAAAAGAATAAGGGAATATTCAGTAAAAAATAAAACTACTTTCCAATCTTGTCCCCCATCTGCTAAATTCCCCTGCCTGCTTCCCAAAGATGTAATGACTCATTTGTATTTTGCATGTCCTTTCATATATATATATATTTTCTTTTTTATACAAGTGATAACATAAAATTAATTGGTTCACAAAACAACAAATCTTAGGATATTACACATCAAAATAAAAATTCTTAAATCTTTTTGTAAACATTTTTATAATATTCCACCCTATAGATGAACCTCTTGATGGGCTTATTCATATCTTTCAAGAGGTTCAGTCCTATCGCTTATTGTTGCAAGAAATACTGCAATGAATAGCCTCATACATGTTTTGTTTTTTACATGTGTAAATGCATTTGTAGAATATATTTCTAGATTTATTTATTTTTTTTATTGTTTTTTGACAGAGAGAGAGACAGACAGAGACAGAAAGAAGGGGGAGGGCCCAGGGCACTCCACAGGTGGGTGCAGGGCTGCACAGGGCAGGAACTGGGTCGGGGGGCCTCCCACATGGGCCCCGGCAAGAACTGAACTAGCAGCACACCCCAGTTCAGCATATGGGTCCACATGGGCAGGGGCTGGCATTCAAACCTAGGACCCTGGGGCTGCAAAGCAAGCACTTAACCTGCCGAGTCATCCCAGCATCCCCTAGGATACATTTCTAGAAGTGGATTTGCTGGGTTAAAGTTCAACATTTTTTATTTTAACAAATAGCCCCATGTTTGCCCTT
The DNA here is from genome assembly GCA_004027555.1 of Craseonycteris thonglongyai. Classification (NCBI taxonomy): domain Eukaryota; kingdom Metazoa; phylum Chordata; class Mammalia; order Chiroptera; family Craseonycteridae; genus Craseonycteris; species Craseonycteris thonglongyai. Next base: position 39,388 of record PVKE010007805.1, read on the forward strand.
CTTTAACGTTGCTACCAACTTATATTTCAGCAGCAGCGTATGAACATGTTTACTACCTCACAGCTTGTTGAATGTTTCAATTTTTAATCTGATATGACATGTTTTCCATTTTAACTTGTTTCTCTTGTTTTGAATAAGCTTGAATGACTGTTCATCAGTTTAAGAGACAATTGCAAAAGTCCTAACTTTTTAAACCGAAAGTATTAGAAAACAAAACAGCACTAGGCTAGAAGAAAAAATGGTGATTTATTTTTTTATAAATCCAGGCAGGTATTTCATTTCACCATTTAGATTTCTGGGACCTTGCCTCTAGATGAAAGAGATCTCTGGGCAACATCTAGGTTCACTCTCCCTCTCACCTCCTGTGCCGGGGAGCGATGGTACTTTCTTGTTCTGGGTTGCTGTTCTCCTCCCAGATGTTGACTGGTCACTACCTAATATGTGACCCTGAGACAAATGGTTTGTATAGAGGTGTGAGAATGAGCTACTTACATGACTTGTTCCACTTAGGAATGAATTTTTCTACACATTTCTTTGCTTCTCCTTAACCTAATATATTCAGCCCCAGACTTCAGTTTAAGATGGCTGCTGTGGATACCTTGTCACCTCAAGGGGATTTTCTCCTTATCCTGAAACCAGCAAAAGTAGTCTCTACTGAAATTCATCTACTACCTCTGCTCTCTTCCCCAGAACATAGTCTTTATTTTTTTCTTTTTTTGGCCAATCACTTCTCCACTCACCTGTTTCATCCACTCCTATAGCCTTGTATTTCTTTTCAAAATCACAACATACATTTATTATCATGTGTACGCTATTGTATTTATTATACAGAAACATCTCCACTCGTTTGCTTTACTGACCTGGATCCTATAGGTGTCTGTCCTTGTGAACTATAGTGAATCTTTCGTGTAATTTGAGTAAGCAAAGCACAAGAAGAGCCACACTTTCAAATTATAAGTCCAAATAGAAGGAAAAAATAACATACTGGAGCATAAGGCTACATCCACATTGATGCCAAGCTAGCTATTTAAAAAGAAAATGGGTCTCCCTCCAAGAGATTCAGTTGTTTATTTCTGTTCTTGTCTTTCTTTCTTTTCTTTTTTATTTTATTTTATTTTACTAAATTGGTTTAATTGACCAAATGTTTTTGCTTTTAGATAAACATAGCGCCAGAGTGGTATTTTATAAGCTGGTTAGAAGCTACAGACTAACTAGAAAAGCCAGAAAATCCATGATAACAAAGAAAATGTTTTAAAGTATTAAAAGAATTTGCTTTGAATGTCATTTTATTATAGTCTTTTATACAGGATCTTTGTGTAGAAGTTGTATATGTTATTGTGGGAACAAAATGAGCATTGGAATCAACAAACCTAGATGAAACAGCCTTGATTTTTAATTTTCTTTCTTTCTTTCTTTCTTTCTTTCTTTCTCTCTCTCTCTCTCTCTCTCTCTCTCTCTCTCTCTCTCTCTCTTTCTTCTTCTTCTTCTTCTTCTTCTTCTTCTTCTTCTTCTTCTTCTTCTTCTTCTTCTTCTTCTTTTCTTTCTTTTGCTATGATGCTTGGTGAATTAGTTAACCTCTTTGAGCCTGCATATAAAATAATCAAGAATCTATTTTCATTCTGTACATATTGAGTGCATGATAATATAAGCTCCGTGACATAGATAGGCAATAATATTTGTTGTAGAATCAACTATACCCCAAACATTGTGTGAATACCTATGTGTACAAATGGTAACATGACTGTGGGAAACTCTCAATTCCGTATACCGATTCAGTAGCACAGGGATGAAGAGGAATAATGAGCCATGAGTTTGGAGAGGAAAGGCAGCGCTATATCATGATGGGTCTGGTGAGTCAGGCAAAGGCATTTGGCCTCCATCCCAAAACAAAGGGGAACCCCTGAAGCACTCTAAGCAAAGAAGTGTCATCGTTAGATGAATGCTTGAAAAATGTTCTCAGGGAAGGTTAGGAAGTGTTTGTTCAACCAAATGAGAATGTGGGACTTTTCAGCACAACCAGGGGTGGGTGCAGGAAAGAACATGACTGTGGGAAACTCTAGCTACTGTGCAGAAAAAGGATCAAAAGGGAGGAAGACTGTAGAAAAACCAGTATAGGCCAGAACTAATGGTAGCCTCAGTCAGGAAATGGCAGTGAAGATAGAGAGAAGTGAATGAATGTGGGGGCCATTAAAATGAACAAAGTAAGTGTAATGATTAATCAGATAAGGTCACTGAGGGCATAGGGGAATTAGGGAGGAAGCTAAAATTTCTAGCTCTTACAACTATGTGTATAGTGGCATTATTCATACAGATAGCAAACACACAAAAAAAGGATAAGCAATTCAGAGGGAGCAGTGGGAAGAAGTGATAAAAAAATTACATGCTAATCATGAGATGTCAATGATGCTATCCATTGGAGCTGTCCAATTGTTCTGTTTCATATGTGGGCCTGAAACTCAATAGAGATCTAGGAGATACCAGTTTGAAAAGCTAACTGAAACTAGGGGCAGATGAGGTCTGTCAGGGTAATTGTGAAGATCAGAGAATGAGTCTAGAGTCTACAGTGGCCTTATGCTCAGCAATACCAATACTTAAGGCAGTGGCTGTGAACCATGGCTACATGCTAGAGTCACTGGAGAACTTGTAAAGAATAGTGATGATAGGACCTCACTCCAGATTAATTAAATTGGAATCTCTGGGGCTAGAACTCAGGCATCAGCATTTTTTCAAAGCTTTCCAGTGATTGCAATACGCCTCCAAGTTTGAGAACTCTGACTTACAGTGTAAGTAGAGGCAGAGGAGAGTTTAGATAAAACCCAGGTTATATCATGTAACTTCAAAGGAGAAAGTATTTTGAAGAAGAGGAGGAATCAACAATGTTGTGTGTGTGCCTTGAGGAGTAACAACAACAAAAAAATTCATTGATAGCTTGAACACCATCAGGAGTGAAGGAAAATTGGCAGATTGTCATAGAGTATTAGTTAGGATTTTGATGCTGAAAGCTTCTAAGAGCCTTGGTTTAAATAAGACGGAATTATATTTCTCATTCAAATCCAAGAAGTCTGAGGACAGTCAGTTCAGTTTGGAATGGAATTCCATTGTTTCAGTTCCCTGGAGACTTTTATCTTGTTCCCATGTCATATGTGGTTTTCATTCCCAAATTCATCTTGTGGTTCAAGTCAGCTGCAAGTATTTGAGCCATTTCATCTGTATTCTACCAGAGGGAAGGAGATAGAAAATTAAAAGGGCATACTCCCTCCTTTTAAGAACACTTCTCCAAAGACACACGTATCATTTCCATTAGTGTTCCCTCAGAACCTACAGACATGGGCATGCAGAACTGCAAGGGAAACTGGGAAATACAGTCTTTAGATAGTCACGTGGCCAGATAAATGTTGGCGTGCTATTACCATGGAAATGGGGAAACTGGATTTGGGGGGACAACTTAATTCTATCTTTTAAAAATGGTTTAAATAATGTATATGGCAGCAAAATGAAAAACAGCAAATAGAGTCTCTGAAGAATTTTGGCTTTGTAGAGGAAAAGAGCTTCAGGCATTTACCACCTGGGGTCAAGAAGCCACAGCAGTGTTATTGTTTTTGACACAGAGAGAGAGAGACAGAGACAGAGACAGAGACAGAGAGAAGGGGGAGGGCCCAGAACAGTCTCCATAGTTGCACATCATTCGTTTTTCCACATAGTTTCATTCCACAGGTGGGAGTGGGGCTGCACAGGGCAGGAACTGGGCCAGGGTCTCACCCTGGTGAGAACTGAACTGGGGGCACTCCCCAGTTCAGCATATGCGTCCACATGGGCCGGGCCGGGATTTGATCCTCAGTCCCCGGGGCTGCAAAGTGAGCACTTAACCCACTGAGCCATCCCGGCTTCACCTGTCACAGCAGTTTTAAAAAAACGGTTTGTTTGTTGATTTAAAGTGGGAGAGCTAACACACTTTTAAACGTTGTTGAGAGGGCCCAGCAGAGAGGGAGAGGTTTGCAATTAGAGAAGACAGAAGGAAATTTGATGAAGCCAGGCACCTGTAGAGGTAGGTAGGGGTGGACTTCTTGGGGGGGGGGGGGATGAGCTTTTTAATTTTTAATCATCTCGTTAAAAGGCACATTCTGACTCAGAAGGTCTGGGTGGGGTCTGAGGGTCTGCACATCTAGCAAGTTCCTAGGTGCTGCTGCTGCTGTCTAAGATCTGTGAGGATGAACTTGAGGCAGGAGAATGGCGGGTAGTAAGCCTGGGTGCAGGGAGAGTTACTTGATTAGGAGGGCAGAAGGAAGTTGGAGTCCTATCTTAAGGGTTTCCTTCTCTCAGTGACATAGTATTTGAGTTTACCTACTACTAGGAATTAAGGTTGAGCTTTGGTGTTGGTGAAAACATGGTGTTCAGGCAAGCGTGGCTGACTCAGAGTATGGAAGCTTCCCATATACCTTGCCCTCTGCATTTCTTCCATCTGGCAGTTTCTGGGTTGTAGCCTTTCATAATGAACTGCTAGTGTAGTAAGTAAAACTAAAAATGAAGATAGAAGCAGTATAGTAGGAGATTTGAGGAGAATGGAGAAAGTTAGTAATAGCTGTGAAGAAAAGAATGAAGAACAGGCAATGTTGAGGGTTCAAACAAGGGGGAAGATCACCTACTGGTTGTGAAACCAATCTGTGTGGTTGTATGGTTTTCTCTAATGCTACCTGGCACCCCAGAACATAGGGGCCTAGAAACATAGAAGATGGATGAATTATTTTGAGAAACAAATCTGATTTCATTCAGAGAGTACCTACAACATGCCGGGCACCTGGAAGGCCATCCAAAATATGAAGATGCACTTCTCAAATGGAAACCACATAAGATAGGAAAGAATGTTAATCATGGTAGTGGGCGTCCCCAGCTACCCTTTCACTGAGGTTCCCTCTTCATTTATGTCAGTCAAGGCAAGATGCCTGTTACCTACTCACATTCCCTCATCTCTATATAAGGGTTTTGAACTTTGCCATATCTATAAGTAACCTGAGGTGTTTATAACAGAAAGTTTTACCTACTTACAGAGATTCCAGATCAATAGATTTGCAGGTGAAGCCTATATATCTTTGACTTTTAAAACACTCTGGATGATCCTGATGAAACTAGTCCATGGACAGTACTGAGAAATACTGTCCTCACTCAGGCCTCTTTGCAACTACCATCTGCTGCCTTTGCTATCCTACTTGGTACACCTGGAATTTCTCTTTTCACCCACTGTTGACTTAACTTAATGTCCCGGTTAAATACTAATTTCTACCATAATCCAGGTACTTCCTCAGCATTTTGCTAGAGATGATGACATGCATGGTGGTATCCTATGCTTGTTCATTAGATTGTGTGACATTAGGTTCCCCAGTCTTCCGTCACCACTGTAAGCCACAATTTCTCTAGGGACCCTGTTTCTGACCAGAGCACTGTCTGACACTAGAAGGTGTGCAGTAACTGAATGCTGAGGGAATAGACAGGTGAACAGATATGAACATGAACAGAGAATCAAGAAACAGAACAATTGATGGGCTACCAAAGGCAAGTAATGGATTGGAAAACAAAGATTTGAGAACCAGGCTAAAGTACAGAAAAAAACAAGTTTCACGGGAAGAGAATCATTAGAGCCTGGAAGACAATACCAGTGATTTAATCACAAATAATTTTAAGGACATGAGACAGGGAGTCTGCAGGCAACTTGACATAGACTCTCAAGCACCTGACAAAACTGAAAAAAATAAGTAGTGAGAAAATCAATGCATTGAACCCCAACAAAGCTTCCATGTACCATCCCTTTTCAATCACCAGGAAGGAAAATGATATGTTTAGTACATCCACCTTCTTCATGTTTGGACCTTTAACAGGATATTTGAATTCACAGACTGTAGCCAACTTATATTGTTTCTCCTTCCAGCACACGGCTGTACTTTTAAAATGACACAAGGCTTCTGAGCAAGATTGATTGTAAACTTGAAAAGGTTATACGTGATGTAATGAATAACACATGCTGTTCCCTCAAGCGCATCTCTAGCACAGCACAGTTCCGGGATCCACTATGTTCTCAAAGTTTAGAAAAGATTGGGAAGAGATTTTGCCAGCAAGGCAAAGGAAACTTCCTATTATATTCACTTAATAAACTGCCTTATCTTGAATCACTCCATGAATATACAGTAATTAAATCTATTTGTGTCATTCCATAAATATCTGTGAGTGAATGGATGGATGAATAGATATTATGTCCCAGCCATGATTCCAGGTGCTAGAAAGATGGTAAGATCAACATGAGACCTACTCTTAATAGAGATTGCAATCTAGCAAGAGAAACAAGACATAACTCTTCTTAAGAAAGACGTTGTAAGTGCCATCACAGAGTTATACATCTTACTGTGAGAATAGAATATGAGGGCAGGAAGCATAATTGGAGTGTTGGATAAGAACTTCTGTAAGAAGTTGTATTTAAGGTAAACCTTGAAGAATTGAGATATATTAGGAAAAGACATGGGGTAAAGTAAGAGCATGAGGTGGACTATGTGGAATATGGAGAAGAATTTAAGTTTTATAACATCTGGACTTTATGAAGGACAGTATTGGGCAACAATGTTGGAACAGTACATTGAGAGTTTGTATGAAGGTTTTTTTGTTTGTTTGTTTGTTTGTTTTAAGTATTAGATCCATAACTTAGCCCGGGAAGGTTAATTGCTAGTACATATTGATTGCTTACTATGGGCCAGGCACATCGTATAATAATTACATCCATTATATCAGTTGAGGTCCCCAATAACACCTTATATAGATGCATGAAATCCTCCTTACAGAAATATAATTGGTGCTGGGAAAGACCAGTTAAAAGATCCCACTTGAAATGATAACCACAATTTTATTGTAAATTGTTGGAGTAAAATGTTTGATTAAGAACATTACCTTTAAAAATGCTTAACATGGGGAAGCCGGGATGGCTCAGTGGGTTAAGCGCTCACTTTGAAGCACTGGGGACCCAGGATCGAATCCCGGCCCTGGCCAGTGATGACCCATGTGCTGAACTGGGGAGTGCCCCCAGTTCAGTTTTCTCTCTGTCTCTGTATCTCTCTCCTTGCTCTCTCTCTCTCTGTCAAAAACAATAAAAAAAAAAAAGCTTAACATTAGGACATACATTTATCTTTCATCAATAACATATATACTATATCATAATTTCAATGGCTTTGTGTGAAATTCAATTAGTTTTCTACTTTTATTGAACTAATGACATCCTCCATCTTTTGCACCATTTGCATTTACAATTTTTAAGCATTTGCACTATATTTATGGCAGCCATTACCATTATTTGAAAAGGCAGGGTGTTTTGGACACTTAGTGAGAGTATGACCGGTGCAGACATGGGTAGGCAAGCCCAACGTGCTTGAGTTGAAGAGGGAATGAGCTGAAGAGGTTAATTCACTTGTCAATATTTTCATATCATGACACATTCCCCTCCTCCCATTAAAGCTTGGGTAATAAATAGTTGCATGATGAGAACTACCTATGTTTTCTAATTTCTGTTTTACAGATGAGAAAAATGAAGGCCAGGAAAGTCAAATATTGTGCCCACAGCCATGTAGCTCATAACTGACAGATCCAGAATTGAAAGACCATCTGACTTAGGTGCCTAACCACTAAGCTGTGCAGGGATAGGTCAAGTGCTTTTAGTTGTGAATTGGGGTAAGTCACCACCACAAATTTATAAAACATGGGAAGGTCATCTTTCCTATAGTTCCTGCTAACTTGTAAGTGCTCTTTTCCCTAACTTTTAAAATTACACAGATAGATTCTTAGTTTTCAGTATCTTTTTCCTGATATAAATAATTAATGCATTTAAAGTCAGGATTAGCTCCAACCCACAAGTTTTGATACAACAATCTCTTGACTGACCTATAAATTATTTAAAAGTAGTTTTTAAATTGCTAAACATAAAGTATAACTATCTTTTTGTTATTCATTTTTATTTTTTTGAATTGAGGTTTGAGATTATTACCTACATAATGCAAAACTCTAGATCCACTGATGTTTGTTAAGACTTGTTTCAGAAACATCTGGTTTTTCTAAAAGAGGTATATGTTTAAAAACAGGGAAGCCAGGATGGCTCAGCAGGCTAAGCATTTGCTTTGCAGCCCCAGGGACTGAAGATAGAATTCCAGCCCCAGCCAGTGCGGACCCATATGCTGAAGTGGGTTGTGCTTCCCATGTGGGAGGCCCCCCGTTCAGTTCTCACCCACCCTCTCCCAGTTCTGCCCCTGGCTTGCAGGGCTGTGCTTCCAGCCAAGTTCCTGTTCTGTGCGGCCCCCGTCCACCTGTGGAACAAAACCATGTCGAAAACCGATGATGTACAACTATGGAGACTGCTTTGGGCCTTCCCCCTCCTCTCTGTCTCTCTCTGTCTCTGTTTCTCTCTGTCTCTGTCAAAAACAATAAAATAAATGTTTAAAAAAAATAGTGAAGTTGAGCATTTTTTCATATATCTGTTGGCCATACATATGTTTTCATGAGAGAAGTGTCTGTTAAGGTCATCTGCCCATTTTTAAAAATTGGATTGCTTGTTTTTTTATTGTTGAGTTGTGAAAGTTCTTTGTATATTTTTGATATTAGCCCCTTATCAGGGGCATTGTTTGCAAATATTTTTTCCCAGTCGGTTGGTTGCGTCTTTGCTTTGCACAATGAGATACCATCTTACACCTGTTAGAATGGCTTATAATCAACAAGACAAGGGATAACAAGTGCTGGAGAGGCTGTGGACAAAAAGGAACCCTCATACACTGCTGGAGGGAATGTAAACTGGTACAACCACTATGGAAGGCTGTATGGAGATTCCTCAAAAAATTAGAAACGGAATTACCATATGACCCAGCAATCCCTCTATTGGGTACCAGGTGCCTGGTGAATGCCCATGTGCCCTACCCAGATGTCCTAACTTGGCAGCTCCACCTGCTGCCCTAATGAAGCTTTTTGTGAAATGCCCAATGTCATCTAAGGAAGGAGAGACTGGAGCACCCTGCCCCCAAGCACATGGGAAGAACCCAGTAGACTCCTGTCCCACCTGGGTTCTGTTCTTAACTTCTGTTGCTCTGTTGACAGGTGCCCTTTGCTGCCAGCTGAGTGGCTGTTACATGAGAATCACTGTCTCTCCATTTGAGCCCTCCTTTTGCTCCCATTCACCCCCACAGAGACCTGTGCAGACCCAGTGTGTCTGAGCTGCAACCACATTTTTGTTTATTTATTATGTTGGGGGTGAGGGGCTGTCTTGTCCTATGAAGGAGAAGACTTTCTTGAGTGTGCAATTCACAATTTTGTCCCTTTCTAGCCAAGTGACCCAGCCCTAGCGGCTCCTGCTGTGGGGCAGTCACCAGTGTCTTAGAGGAAGGCAGCCACGCTGTTGGTGGCTGTGTCTGCAGGTTGGCATTGCCCAGCATCATGCCCTGGGTCTGTGACAATAGCGGGTGGCCGCAGGGCCTGGCCCATTGCAGGGATGCCTGGCCGGACTGCCCATGATTTCACATGCGTCCACAGGTGAGAAGATTCCAGAAGTGTGACTTTGCTTTTACTAATGGGATCCTTATAACACTTGGCTTTATGGGACAATTCTAGATGGTCACATATACTGAAAAGTGATCCTCTGAGGTGCTTTTAGTCCAGTGGCACTTGATAGAAAGCCTCTTAGGTCATTTTTGCCTTGTTTCCTTTTAAGCACAAGCTTTATTGCAAAAGGGCCAGTTACATTCCTATTTCTCTCACCTATGGGTTTCTGCTGACAGTACTTTTGAACTTTGTTCTGTTAAATATTCTTTAATGTATTAAAATTACTGAAACAAACAAACAAACAAACACCCAAAAAACCCGAAAACCTTAATCTTTAAAGATGTCTGTACCCGCATGTTCATCGCAGCACTGTTCACAGTGGCCAGAACATGGAAACAACCAAAATGCCCTTCGATAGACGACTGGATAAAGAAGATGTGGTACATTTACACAATGGAATACTACTCAGTGATGAGAAATGATAAATTACAGTCATTTCTGGCAACATGGATGGACCTAGAGACTATCTTATTAAGCGAAATAA
>PVKE010007806.1:0-20238 GCA_004027555.1 Craseonycteris thonglongyai
TCAAAAAAGAAGCCTTGCATTTCTATTCAGGTCTTTGTGACTCTCACTTAGAACCGAGTCTCCAAGTAAGGAGACCGAGTCTCCTGAGGTTGCCATGCGTGGAAGACCATGTGGAGAGGCCCTAAGACCGCATGAAGAAGACAAGGAGATAGCCAGCCAACCCCCAGCTGTCCCAGCCCCAGCCAACTGGATCATGTCAACTGGGACCCTGAATATCATGGAACAGAAACAAGTCATCTCTTTAAACCCTAACCAAAGTGCAGATTCATGAGAAAAAGAAGTCACTAAATTTCATGGTTTATTGTTAAGACATTAAGTTTCAGGGAGTCATTTGCTACATATCAGTAGATAACCAGAGCAAGATTCAAATTTCACCAAGGGGCACTGTACTGAGAGCGAGGAATTCCAATCTTCAGTCTGAGAAGACCACAACTTGAATAAACTCTCTGTGCCTGTTTTCTGATCTGACCCTTACTTAGATAGTTTGAACTAGATCAGCTTTTTTCAAACTGTGTTTCCAGGAGCCCTGGGGTTTTGAGAACAGCCTCCTTGTAATGGGCGAGGGTGATATAGAGCAGGTGGGGGTGCTGGTTCCCCACTATCTGCCAAAGTCAGAGCTCCTCCATTTTATCTACTTTATAAACTAGAGTTTCATTTAAAATTTCACGTGATTAAGAATTCTACTCTTCAAAAGATAGCTTGAAAAAAAAATCATTGTCTGCCATCTCTCTCTGATGTTCCTTCTAGCTCTTGGCTTCTGAACAATAAACAACTCAAATTACTCCATAAGAGTCCCTTTGTTAAAAATTTTCATATTTTGTAGAAAAATAACTAAGAATGGTTTTCATTTTACAGACCTAGTTACACTGACAATAACTGATACATTTGTAGATTGAGAAAAAAAAATGCTGAATAATTCAGGTACCCAAATACCCATCCGAAAGGGCAGAACAGTTCCTTCCCTCTTGAGTTATTTGGTTAATTGCAAACATTATTCCATTTGTTTGGCATAGGAAGATGCAGTCTTTACATCTGCAAAGTGGGAACATGTCTTTAAGAGCCTCAAATTTTCCCCTCTCAAGTGGGAATTGGCCAAAGTCCCCAAGGGAGAGACTTCTAGGCTTTCCCTCATTTATCCGGAGAGCTCAACTTGAAAGCTTCAGAAGGAATGTGACTCAGAGAGCCAAGAAGCCCGGGCAGACGGCGAGGCCCAGCCTTGGAGGCTGAGCTGGGGAAAACGAACCAGAGTGCAGCAATTTCTGGTCGCTCATAAAACTGGTCAATGTCTTGGACCCAATGAACAGTGTCCCTTGATGATAAAAGGGGTGAAGAACTAATTGTGATGGGTGGGAATAGGAAGAGCCCACTAAAGTCATTAAATCCCCCTTACCAACCATACAGGCTGGCACTCTAAGTAGACCACTCCTCTTCTTTGTTGCTGGCTCTGTGGTCCAGCGCTTGAAAATGTGATTCTTCAAGACCCAAGAGCTCAGGGTCCATTTACTAAAGATTTGTAGACACCTACTTTCTCCATATTGTTAAGAGCACTGGGCTGAGAATCAGGAGACCAGTGCTCTGATCCCAGTTCTTTTTTTACTTGCTCACTGTGACATGTTGGGCAAGACTATTCTTTCTCCGGGGCCTCTGTTTCCTGATCCATGTACAAAGTGAAGGGAATGGATCACTGCCAGCTTAAACAGCGTTGAAGAGTGGAAGCATGATATACTTGAGCAAGTCACTAAATATCTCTGAGTCTCAGTTTCTCTATCTCAGGGTTCGGAACAACAATGACCTATTCCCAAGAGTCATTGTGGACTTTAACATTAGATTATATTAATTTAATTAACATTAGATTTATATTAATCTAAACACATGCAATATAGTAGGGCTCAATGAAGAGAAGTTTATGCCCCCACCTCATCCACAAACATAAGGTTTGCTGCTTCTCACTCTGGTGATCAGAAACAGAGTGTTCACCTCTTTAGGAATATTAAAACACTAATAAAATAAGAACAAATACTTGTATAGCACTTACTACATAGTGAGGCATTGTTCTTCGTTTGTATCATGCATTGACTCATATATTCCTCACAAGCATCCTCAGATAGGTATTGTTATCATCCCCACTTTACAGATGAGGAAACTGAGGCAAAGAAGGTTGGGTATCTTGTCCCAAATCACTTAGTAACTGATATGATGGCTATTTGGCTCTAAATATCATGATCTTGACCATTAGCTTGTCCCACCTTTGAGCAGGGAGGAAAACAGGTGTGCTGGACAATGCAGTGAGTCAGGTAATGAGATGTCACATGTTTATCTCTTTTAACTCTACCCACAACCCCATGAAGAAGGTATTATTTTCATTTTTATTTGAGAATGCTGAGGCTCTAAGAGGTCATGAGGTCTAAGAGTCTGTGCAGTTTTGGATCAACTGCACGACTGCCATCCTGAGCCAGGACATCCTTCCTGTCAGGGGCTCAGGCAGCACTCAACATTCTGGGCCATCTGGCTTTTCCTCTCTTGGCCTTCAGGATTCACCTCTGCCTGGGCTGCCTCTACACAGCAACATGCTTCCCTAGTCTTCAAACCACCACTTCCAGTAGTGTTTCTGAGTGACCCTGTTTGTTATCATAACCCAGTGCTATCTGGACCCAGCTTCAAGGCAATTCCAGAATGACAGCAACTGACAAGCTTTTATTAATTGAGTACCTTTTCCCAATTAAATTGCAAAGTCTTCCAGGGCAAGGATTGTAGCTCTTTATTCTGTGACCACAACATAGCATACATGTGTGCTTTCTCTAAGGTTTGAAGAAGATTTACTAAGGTCTAAATTCACAAGGACATAGTGATATTGCAAATAACAGATTGCCTGAGATCAAAAAATCCTGAGCAGGAAGACAGCTGTACTCAGAAAAAAGAATACACACAAAGCCCCAAACTTAATAAATCACATACAGAGGAATCTTCTTTTCAGCTGGCTGACAAGATTTACTCGAGGCTCAGCTTGTCTTTTTTTTTTGTTTCATATGATTTAAACAGGACTAGCTTGTCTATTCAACCATCTATTTGACCATCTACCCATCCATCTAATGCATAAACCTACCCATCTATCTACTGCATCAGCCCACCCATTCTTCTCTCCCTCCCTCCCTCCATATATATTCATCCACCCATTTAATAATCTATCCATCCACCTATCCATGTAGACATACACACTCATCTACACAAAGATATCCATCCTGCATATCTCCATATAGCCCTGATTCTATATGTCTCACATCCAAAGAAGCTCAGTCCAAACAGCCAGAAGTATTACAAAAGTTATTCTAAACTTTAAGTTGAATCTTTTGCAAACTCTAGGGGAATCCTGTTTAAATCACCCACCATTTCACATTCCTTTCTGTAACCTTTCATTTCTCAACATCCCCTCCGCCCATTACAAACAACCAAGGAACAACAACAGCAGCAGCAACAACCACCACAACAAAACACATCCTCAGGCTTTGTTGATATTTTTCCCTCTCTTCTATTTTCCCTGGTCTTCTGAGTGTAAACTGATTGAGCTTCTTTCACTAAGCCTTTCTCTTGGTCGTCTGTACCCCTAGAACACCCTCTGCCTGCTTTTTAGTTCAGTATCACAAAACACTACCAGCAAGAAAAACACTCTCTTTGGAGAGTGACAAGAAGGCTGAAGGCCAGTGAGGATGAACACATCAGGGCAAGAAGCTAGGGACATCTGATGTGTCCTGAGAACATTTGGCCACAGCTTTGGTGAAGACTTTGAATCAGCTGGATCCACTAGGAGCAGAGGAAACAGGGAGCCACCATGCCTCCATCCATGGAAGTTAGGGAGAAGCCCCAGCTCAAGCCAGGGGGAGGGATGTAGCTGGGGCTCAGCTTCTGAGAGCCCCTGGAGCCAGGAACTAAACTGTGAATCATGGTGGACTGACGAGATGCTGATACTATGGCCCCGAGTTGCGTAATATGACTGTTATTTAGGAGCGTCTCTTCCTTTAATGCCACTTCCTTTTAGGTAGCTGTGGACAACATTCTGGCCAGTAGTCAGTTAGTGATAGATTCAACCGACCAAAGTTTTCCCCAAGGAGGCGAAGGAGCCCACCAAGACCTTCACTGGCCTTCGGGCACCTCTAGACAGGAGAAGACACTGTAGGTCTATGGAAGGAGAACAGACCTATGCTTCATTTCTCTTTTTCTCCCCATTTACCTTTCTCCTCTCCTCCCCTTTACTCCTTTTTTTCTCTCTTCCCCTTCCTTTCCCCTATACATATTATTATTATACTATCAACTGGTTCAGCAAAATGTTGTGTTTTCTCCAAAAAATACTATATATGTAAACAGTGACCAGCAAATGCCCAACCTCTGCCCACTGCTGCGACACTTGAGTTTTGCCTCTTGGGGAGAAATGGTGATCATATGATGCCAGCTGGTTGGGTTTGATGGATGATTTTGATAGAGGTAAAAAGTAAAGATAAGCAGAAGAGGTTACAGTCACACAAAGCTTTCACTTTGTACTTGCTCCCACCTTGGAAACATAGAGCCCCTTTTCTCACTTCTCAAAAGTGACAAATTTCAGAAACAGTTGTTGAGAAGGAAGTGAAATTTCTTCACAGGCTCACAGACAATGGCGACATGGGTTAAGCCAGGCTTTAGAAAGAGCAAAATTGGAAGGGCATATTTAACTTACAAATCGGTGGCAAGGAATGAAAAAATTTCAGGTCTATCAAAAAGGAATGCAATTCTATTCAATTGGTTACGTTTTCCAGGTAGACAATCTGAAACTCACTTCTGCTGCCAATATAGCTGTGACTCTAAGAAACACGACAACTATTTTATATGTGCAATGGGATTACTGCCCTCTGAAAGATCAAACCCCACGTTCAACCTCATCTAATAGCAGCTGACTTGTCACTGAGGCTTATAATATGGCCATATTTTTATGGATGATGGTGATGGCATGGCAGTGCAGTGCTAGCCTTAACCTTTGGGAAGTCTCTTTAAATTTCAACACACATCACTATCATGCAGAGAAACGTTTTGTTTGATCTGGCAGATTGGGGGTGTGAGAAGGTGGAGATCAAGGTTGCAACCACGGAGGTGAAAGTCAGAATACCTGGGGGTAGTAGTAGGCACATAAGCCTGCTGCCAGTTCAACGTCTAAGGAGAGGTGGGTAGAAAGGCTTCCTGTTTAGAGGAATAACCAGCACACTGTAGGGACAGTGATAGCTGATGTCCATGAGCTTTCCCTGAGGGATATGACCTTTCCCCCTTGGTACCTCCCTTGTGTTTGCTTCAAGTCCTGTGAATATCTGATAAACGGAAGACAGCAGTGTGGTGAGAATTACGAAGCCTTCTTTCCCTGCATCTACATTTCTGGGCTCACCTGCATTTCTGGGTTTCCCCAGTGATCGTGATAACATGACCAACCACAGCAGAGCAGTTAAATCTGACTCATCTCATGACACAAGGAATCCCATGGCACATCACAGTGGCCCCACTGTAGCACTCACTAGCCCCATAAGAGACTGACCATCTCAGGGCCACTCATCAAGCATGCAGCACATACCCGTCAGTCACCAACACCATGAGCCACATCGGCCCAAGTAGTTCGGGGCCTCGACAATCACAGCAGTCAGTCCTTGCTTACAAGGGATGAACACAGCAAGGACCTGGTGACGTGGCAGTGTTGGGGTCACCTGGGGTTGGCAGCAACCCAGACTCACCTCCTCTTGATGGTGAGCATCACGCCCAGGAGAATGATGATGAACATGAGGAGGCCAGCGATCACCCCGGCCATCTTCACAGTATTGTCCACCTGCTTCTCTGGCTCCACGGTGTTAGAATTCTGGGTGGAGGCACCTTGGAGGGGAAAGTAGAAGGAGGAAGATGTTGAAAAGGCTCACACTAGACAATAATCATAATGACAATAGCTTATACTTATTGAGCGCTAATTATGTTCCAGGCACTGTGCTAAGGGTGTTACACATATTGTCTCACTTAATTCTTTCAAGGGTTAATCCCTGTGAGGTTGGGATTACTGTTATAGCTTTTTTCCTTTATAACAAAACGAAGAGTCAGAGAAGTTGAGTTGTTTGTGGGTTTGATCCCTCATACTGCTTTATGCCCATGATCAAATCATGGAATCAGTTAAGATTCTTAGGTTCATGAAATTATTCCAAACCCTACTTTATTCTTTCAAGTACATGGTGAAAAAACAGGTAGGCTAAGGTAACCCAATTAAAACCACTGGATCTTTTAAATTAAATTTATTGAGATAACAATAGTTAATAACATTATGTAAATTTTTGGTGTACAATTCGATTATAGGATATCTCTATCCTCCACTGTGTGCTCATCATCCTAAGTCTAGTCTCCTCCTGTCACCATATATTTTTTAAAGATAAAAAACAAAGTTTTAGTTTTATGCCTTATATGAAATAAATGTTAAGGTAGGAACTTAGTGTATTAGAGAGAAATTGCCTTGGGTTCAAAAAACACTTATATCCAACTAAATCCAGTTTTTGAATTTAATGCAGATGCTAACTCGTCAACTCAGTTCCAGGTAGAGGAAGGCAGGGAACTGGCAGTTACTACATCCTCAGCCCCATGCAGGGCCATTTTATGGATCCATCGTGGTCAGTCCTCACAAACATTTCAAAAAGTAGACGTGGTTTTCCCATTTTATAGATGAGAAAACGAAAGGAACTTGCTAAAGGTCCCATGGCTGATGAAGGTCAAGGTCAGGATTCCATAGGCTTTCTGACTCTAAGACTAGGCCTCAATCTTCAGAAACCTTGCATTCAATGTTCAAGTCCCCTGGTCTCATGACCCCCTGCCCCCAAACAATGATTTTGCTAATGCCACAGCAGAAGAGAGCAGCAAGGGACACCTAAGCCTGGCCTGTTTGCGCAATGTAACTCCTCATCCCAGACACCTGTGTGAAGACGGCTGGGGAGCAGCCCAGCACCCTGAGTGAATTCCCCCTGCTGCTCTCACATTCCCAATGGTTCCAAGATTACGTGAGGCACGCAAATCCAAAGACGCCTCTTCCTGACCCATCCTACTTTCCTGCCACATACCACCAACTCATTCATCCTCAATGATTACCGGTATATCTTCTCTGGCTGCCTGTGCCCCTGGGAAAGTTCTCCTCTCTTCTCTAAATGCTGAGGACTCTGTCACACTTTGCACGTACTTCAATGTGCCCATATTATCAGTTATTTGGCTCCCCATCTGTCTCCTCCTGTGGTCTGCAAGCTCCTCAGAGGCGACGTCACACCTCCTCTATGCTTGTTTCCTCATGTTAGCTCAAAGCCTGGCTCCTTACAGGTGTTCCCTGCATGTTTGCATTGCCCAGTGTTTAGCTGAAGGAATGACATCACTGCCCACACACATTTGTTCTCATGGAACCAAGCTGAAGTTTCCCCTATTTCAGCCTCATGTTCTCAGAACTCAACTGAGTTGGAGGGACGTTAATGCCCATGAGCTATGATTCCGATTCCCCAAACCTATCGGTGGTTAAGAACAACCCTCCAGGGTAGCGATGCACACCTCCTCCTGCCTAAGAACATCAGTGTTTCCTTTATCAGAGCACTTTCCCAGATGCTCTTGCAACTCAGACCAGCTGGGTTCACTTAGTCTCCCTGGAGAGGATGGCAAGTCTTCAAGGACCCAGAGTGCATCCTATTCATTTCTCTAACGTCAGGGTCTGGCACAGGCCTCCTTTCTTGTACTTGTTAGCTAACAGATGATTATCGAGTGACGCAAAGACAAGGGAACCACAGACATTCACTTCATTTGTTACTTTTCTTCCGAGCACCTATGTGCTATGTGCCAAATTATGCTACCAGCAGGGCCAGAGGTCCTTCTTTTGGAAGGACTTTCAGATGAGGGGTTTTATTTGGTTCCCCTGACTAGCTAAAGGCAAAACTAGAGCATCTGATCCCAGGACTGAGCAGGCTCTGCCCATCTACAGCCCAGAGAATTCCTGGGACGCAGGACTGGTCCCGAGTAGTCCCCATTTTGCTCTGCTTTCCCAGTGTGGAGATAAGATTTCGGAACTACGTCTAGTCCACAAGATGCATGACATGACTAAGCACAGTGGAGATTGAGCACCTAGACCACGGCTTCCTTAAGAGTGTCGGTGTCTTTTTATTTGGATTTGAAGGACGTGTTGGGTCACTCATTGGTGTACTAACATTTACTGCCTGCCTGCCATGAGAGCCTGTTACAGAAACTGGGGGGTACAAAGGCAAAGACACAACTCATCCCAAGCACCCACTCTCCGCCAGGTGTTTGGTAAAACAGTGGTGAGCAAAGCAGGCACAGTTCCTGCCTCAGAGAGCTTACAGTTAGTGGTGGGTGGGGCTCGGGAGACAGAATTAGTAAACCGAGAATCAAAATTGTGAGCTTCCCACTCTATTACGGATCCGAACTGAGAAAGCATACCGTAAGCAAAAGACAAAAAAAAAACCAAACTACCAAGCATGAAGGGAACACAGTGGAACGAGGGTGAGGAAGCCAGGAGAGCGTGACAAGTAGAAGTGGGAGAGGGCAGGACGGCCAGTCCATGTGGGATGGTCTAGGCCCACGATGGAGCTTGTGTTCTTTACCTCAAGAAGCCCAGAAAGCCAGTTCATTGTTGTTCACGGAGCGATGATATGGTCAGATGTGTGTTTCCAACACATCATTCCAGCCTCATCGTGGAGCCAGAGTGGATTAGAGATGAATTTTGCAGGCAAGTAGGTGAAAGTTGGTAGTTGCTAGACTCAGGTAGTGGCAGTGGAGATAGAAAGATGCAATAAAAAGAGATAATTACCTGAAATAGGTATAAATAAAACCTGCTGATGGACTGGGTATAGGGAATAAGGGGGAGAGAACTGTCAAGGATGACCATAAGCCTTTGGTTTTCATAAAAAGGGGATGATAGAGCTGTTTATGGGTTCAAGAAACAATTCAGAGAGGATAGCTTTGCAGGGAAAACGGATCTGTTCAGGGAAACTGGAGCTGGACAGTTACTCTAGAGAAGCAGGCAGTTAGTAACGCAGGCCTGGAGATCTAGAAGAGGTCTGAGCTGGAGGAAAATTGTGAGTCATATGCATGGAGGTGGCGCTTGAAGTGGAGGGTTTGATGAAGTCACCAGGGGAGAATACAGAGTCAAGGGGGAAGCAGAGACTCGAGGGTCTGCAGCATTTGGGGAGTGGGTAGAGGAGGAGCCTGCCTAAGAGACAGAGAAGAAGTGGCCAGACAGGTAAGAAAAAAATCCCAGGTGAGCACTGTGTCCTAGAGCTGAGAGAAGAGTATGTGAAGAAGGAAGGAGTAATTGACTGTGGCAAATGCTGTTCCAAGGACAGAAGCAGGCTCCACACCGAGAGGAACGTGGAGGTCTGGGATGAGGATTTGAAAACCTTTCCTAAAGAAATTCTAAGATGTTCCTAAACAGAAGCTCCTGCAGTGGTGACCACAAACCAACAATGGGACCTACTTGAGGGTCACAGAGGAGCATCTAAAACATTCAGAGAGGCCATCTGAGAGGCCAGTGGTTTAGTCACATTCAATGAGCTCAGCTCACAGGCATCAAAGCTGAAATCACAGACTCTCGACAGTGAAGTTATTAGAAGCTGTGTTTAGCTCACACGAACATGCCCTGGGACATAGCAAATCCACCTTCTGCTTCGGCGTCCTTCTCAGGGCATTTTCTCTAGCTGCTGGGAATGTGAGCCTCTGTTCATAGAGAAAGCTGTTCAAAGGCATTACAGGCAGAAAGGAAATAGCTCTGGACCAAAGGCCAGGCAGGATTCACATGTGGCTCCTACATCTGAGAGGAACAAAGAGGGATAGAGACGGGGGGTTAGCCAGTCCTGGCCCTGTTCCAGGGTCAGGCGCGTGTCCGTGGGGCTCACATCATCAGGGTTCCAGGAAGCACATGAGAACCGTGAGAGGAGTGAGGAAGCACACCAGGCCTGGCTCATGATGGAGGCTCCTAGCAGTGTGCTAGGCTGTCTCATCAAACAGAAGCGCAATCATTACTCTCTCTCTCTATCTCTATCTATATGTATATTATTTAATTTGACTTAAATGCTCTGACCTTCCCCTGGATGCCAAGCAATGTACTAAGCACTTTTCATATATTAAGTCATTTAATCATAAACCTTGACACACAAGGGGCATCTTTATTTTCACTTATATATGGATTAGAGAAGTTCACACACGGGGGAAGTGACCTGTCCAAGGCCCTAGAACTAGTGAGTTTCAGAGCCGGGATCCTGTGTGCAGGACTTGCCCCCTTATCACCACCATGAACTGTCCTTAATGGAGTCACAGTTCTGGAAGTGCCAGCACTGGGTCCCCATAGAAGTTCAGCCATCTGACCCATAGGCCCAAAATCCAAGAGACCTCTGCTGAGAGGCAGGACTAGAAACAGTTTTGAAACATGGTAGCTGCATTATTTGTACCCTAAGTCCACCCTTTTAATGACAGTCAACTTCTTATCAGTCCCCAGTCCCTAAACAGCTGTGCCACTGGCCCAAGGTGACTTCGGTCTACTAAGCAGGGACTGAGAGAAGAGGCAGAATTTGAATGTATCCTCTTCATCTCTGCCCTCCATGAGGAGGCCCCTGAGAAAAATCCAAGTCAATCAGAATTGGCAACTAGACACCAGGGGGGTAGATTTATCCCACTGGAGTAGCTTCAAGGCTCTACCTGAGGCCCCGGTGGGATGCAGTCATCAAAAACAATCTTGTGAACTCAGCCTGCACTGACAGGAGACCACAGTCTCCAGCATGAGGCTGCGCACCCAACATTATACCCGGTGCCCGTCCAGCTTGGAACACTCCCCACCAAGGCGGTGCCAGGCCTCTCAGAGCAGCAGTGGCTGCCCTGCCTGTGACCCTCCCCACAAAAGCTACTGTGGCACAGAATCTAGTCCCCTCCTAGCCCTGGCTCAGCGTCCCCATCCAACTTTCAATGTAGTACCTGCCCACACTAGCACATGGAAACCTGGTGCCCAAAGTGTGGCTCTTGGTCTCTTGAAGCCTGCCCCTTTCTCTCCATATGTACTCCATACATGGGACCCTGTCACCATGTTCTGTGCCCCTACTGCAACCTTTCATGTTACCCCACAACCGTCCCAATTTATACTCCGCAAGGATTCCTGAGACTCAACAAGGACAATGGTGCTTGGCTCTATTCTGCTTTCACCAGACCACTCGAATGAGGCTTGTCCAGGTGTGTACCCCACTTTCTAAGCAGGATCTCCAGGGTGAACACAGGCCAAGAGCTTTGCCACTCAAAGTGCACTCCAATGACCAGAAGCATCAGCATTACCTGGGAATGTAGTACAAATGCAGAATCTCAGGCTTCACCCCAGATCTACTAAATCAGCATTTTAACAAGGTCTCCAGGTGATTCAAGTGCAAGTTAAAATCAAGATCAAGAACTTCTCAGGAGTCAGAACCAGGATTTTTCAGCCTATAGAAGGGAAGATTCAGATGAGAACTAATTCTTGCATTCAAAAAGTTGAAGGACCCTGGTGAAAGATGGAGTAGATCTGGTCCTTTTCATCTCAAAGGTCAAAGTAAAAACAATGGGTAGAAGATCTGGGGCCAACAATGTGTCTTATGACATAGAGAAGAGAGTGAACACAGCACTGGTTCCCAAGTCCCTTTTCAGAGTTAACCCTCCCTTCACCTTTATCCACGTGGTCTCACTTCCCGGGCTTCCTGAATGCTTAACCAAATCTTCAATATCTGCCTTTCATGGAATGCTGACCTTCCTTCTCTCCTATTGACCCTACCTCCCACCTCAACCCAGCATCTCTTGATTCCTTTGACACCCATGCTCTGGGTGAGAGACAATCTCTTGTCACCCTTAGAGCCATGGGGCTCCCATGTGGTCTATCTTCCCAACCCCCAAGTTACCCACAAAGGCAGGGAAATGGGTGACCAACAATGAAAGGTGCTGTGTGGGCACTCAATATACTGCCCCCCTCCCCCCATCAAGCAGAAGAGACTAGGCAACTTCTAATACCCTTTTTGAGATTGAGATACTATGGTTTTATGAGATCGGTCAAAAGCAATGGGTTTCAAATCAGAACTACATGAGCTTGCATTAGGATGCCATCATTAACTCATATGTGACCTTGATCAAAGCTGTTAACTGCAATGTGGTTTGATAGACTCATTTGTAAAATAGGGAGGCAATGTCAAGTCCACAGGGATTTTTCTAAGGATCACATGTAATAATGGAAGTAAAAAAGCTTGATAAACTCTGATGACCTGCTCACACATGTGGCATCATGACCTTGGAACTGGTTCCAGAGTGATGGCAGGGTTTTTTGTGTCTATAAACTGTGGGTATATAGTGAGTGCCAGGGTGATGTTTCCTTGCAACCTGCTGCCTGAGTTCATACCACCCTTAGTATGAAGGCAGGCAGAGCCCCCAGAATTATTTCCTTATCTTTTCTCCAACAGACAAAGCCTGTATCAGGCTTACATCTGAATGACTTAATGGCAGCAATTACATAATTTGGCAGTGAGGGATTAATAATTCATTCTCAAAGTGCTCTCACTGGCTACAGGCCCAATTCCATAGCTTTACTTCGGAGAATCTCCCCTGTAAAGACACGGAGCAAGAACGGAAATTGTAGATCAAGAACATCTAATTGCAACCGAGAAAACCAGGTAAAGCCCAGTGGAGGCATAACCCACGCTGGTGATCATTGCAAATGGCAAGGAAAGGAAACCAGCTCTTGAGGACACAACTCCTAAAAGCTGAAGTCTTTAATACACACAAGTCACCTCTTAGCTAGCCAAAGGCATTTTATCCCCAAGTCTTACCATGGTAGCAGTTCACTCCATCTACTTAATGACTTCTTGTGTTATAGAGTTTCTGTGGCTTTTCTCTGGCGTTGTATGCATCTGGCACCCAAGAGAGAGAGCCTTTGAAACCCTGCCTCTGAGCCGCTACCTCTAAGCCAGTGAAAGTTTTAAGCATTGCAGGCATCTCTGATTATAGGAAGTTTTGCCAAGAGGAGGCAGCAGGGGAAAGATGAGGAAGCTGGGCAACTTTCCGACTTTTCTAACGTCAGGGATGCACCATATCCCTTCTTGATTTTGTTGGAAGTGAGTTCTCAGAATGGCAGGCTATTTTTAAGATAAAACTGAAGTCCAGATAGGAAAAAAAGTTGGTAGGAAAGCATCAGGATATTTCATGAGATTCAAGCCTCCAGACTTTACAAATTGCATCCCAAGGCATCGAGAGCATTTGTAGTTGTGATCATGAGCCACTCTGGCAGTCTTCGAGGACTGAAACTGTAGCGAACAGGAGGGGTGCGAGAAGCCTGGGGAGAAACAAATGCTGCTGACTTTTTTTTTAATGGAAAAATGTGGATTCCAGATATTTCACATGAGTAAGTGTGATGTTGATACAGGAAAAAAGTATATAGACGGGATGATTAAATCAAAAAAATTTTTTCATCACCATTTACTAAGGGAGGGAATAATCACCAGAAAGCAGCACAGGCTCTGCGTCAGTCATCATCCAGCCAGGAAAAGAGGAACTGCTCCACACATTTACACGGGAGCAAACGGAGTGGGATCAGGAGAGGATGGTGGGGCAACCCGGACAGTGACATCCAGAACCGTGACCCAGCCCAGACTGGAGAGCTAGAGGGCAGTGGAGAGACCAGCAGAGGCCAGAGGTCAAGATCACCCAACAGTGGCTAGACCTCCTGAGGAACTGGAGCCACACAGTGGCCCGAGGCCAGGAGGGGGAAGGCTTCTCTTTGCCCTTGCTTCTCAATTCATGTCCCCTCTTGGCTAAACCCACATACCACTTGACACGGGACCCAGGAAACACAGCCTGCAGGGGATGCCTGCATGTCCCAGCCCAGGGGGGGAGAGCTGAGGATGGACGGGAGGCCAAATGGGCCCAGGGACCAGCATGGGCTTTCTAGAGCAGTGATGCGAGGTGCACCTCACTGCCACTTGTGAGAGGGCTCTTGGACTTGTAAATGGTGAGGAATGTCCAGTACCTGGTCTTCACTTGAGCAAAGTCAAGGTCAAGAGGGAGACCTTGTGACTGGCTCTCAGGACAGCCATATGTTAAACTGGGTTCTCCCTAGAAGTGTTCGGATCCTGGGCCACATGTGAAGCAGTAATACTATTAACAATACTGGGAGTTTTGACTAACAGCCAGGCTGCCACTTTAAGGCCTTCTCACTGTACTATTGCTTAATCCTCACTACAACCCTATAAAGTGGGTTCTATCATGATATCCATTTCAGAGATGGGAAAACTGAGGCTCAGAGAGAGGAAGTAACAGTAATAAGTGGTAGAGATGGGATTTGAACCCTGGCAGTCGGGTACAGTTTGTTCTCGTTAGACTACTATGCTGCTCGGGTACCTCTTCAATAAACAGGGGGAGAGACTGCTTAACAGAGAAATCTGGTTGTTTTTTTTTACCCAAATTTCTGGGAGAAAGAAGCAGGTGTTTAGGGGACCTAGACTCTGATCTTCACAGGCCAGATGAAGACATCTTTGTATTTATGCCTGTCTCTGCTCAGTTTGCCACCAGCAGTATTGGGCAGTTCCCCATTTTATACCCATCTTTCTTGGAGATTACCGGTATCTCCCCTTATGCCCCCTCACCAATGTATGATATTCTAATATTGGAGGGATTGATGAACATGTCATGTGAATCTTGTTATAGGGGCCAAATGATACAGACTCCTCACATGATATTTACACTTGACCTTTTAAACTTAAGTTCCCGCATCCTTTTCACTTTCCTTGTATACCAACCACCATCTCTAAGCCCTTAATACACTGTCTTTAGTTTTATTATTAATCTTGGGCTTTCTCCATAATACCTTTCTTGATATTTGGCAGCCAAAACATCCCATATAATTGCATAGAGAGACAAGTCTTGTTCAAGTTTAGCCAACTCATCTCTGATTTATTTCCAATATTCTGTCTTTGATCTCATAATGACTAATTTTTTAATTCACTGGCTAGCTCCCCCACATTTCAGAACATGCCTCCATCACTAGATCTGGTTGATAATGGAGTACTCGAGAAAGATTATTCCATCATTCTTCTCAGTGACATCACCTAAGATATTTCTCAAGTAATAAATAAATTGCCTCAATTCATCATACGACAGTAATTGCTTTTAGCCAAGATTTAACTCAGAGTCAATGTCAAGTAGCTGGAAGACACTATAGAGAAACAAAATTTTCAAAGATAGTGCTACCCTGGCCGTGGGAAACCATTTATAAGTACTGAGTTAAGTGTAAAGAAGATAACAGATTTACAATATCCCAGACTCCCTCAATATTACCTAGCCAGTCCTAAGGGGCTGGAATAGATTTCATCAGAGACTGTACAACTAAAACTGCTAAATATTGCTGACAGAGGTTGCCCTCTTTTTCAGCCTTAAATGAAGGTTAGCATCCCATGAGATGGGAATAGCCTAATGGATTATTTGAAAGCACTCTGGCCACTCCAATAAATTGTTCCTCAAATGCTGATTTTGCCTGGTCCCATGCATCTCCTGAATCTGTGTGTCCAGGTGGACCTTGTTTCACATAGCAAATGCTCTAGGTAGGCCAAATTCTAATTCAGTTGTGGCACACACAGTACGGAAGATGACAAAATAAGACCCTGATGGTGAATTGTCTGGGGTGCAAGAAAACTTCTTTATTCTAAAAAAACTTAATGCATTTGGAATTTAGAGTAATTGATTTATTGAAGAGTAGTCATGATGGGCGGGTGCCAGGGCTCGTCATTACTGACACATCCATAGTAAGGCGTGGGCTTTCAAAGGCTGCAGCAGTGGGGGGGCTGAGAGTCCCTTTATATTTTCCCAGAGTCTCCACTGTTCTCTCTTGCACCCAGGGAAGACCTTCAGCATGAGTGCCAGGACCCTGATCTGGGACCAGATGGGGACTATAAACTATGGCTGGAGTTGGGTGTGACACTAAGAAACCACAGATGGGTGCACTTTGTGGACCTATGTAGGTGTCAGGCCACCGTTAAGGATGTGATTGGGGTACGGGTCAAATATGAAGGCAGGATCAGGAGCCAGCTGGTGGCTGGAGCTTGGAAATATTCTGCTGGCCCAATGGTGAGGGCCAACCTATGCCTAGAGTTGTGCTTGAACTTTGGCCAGAAACAAAATTTAGGCCCTGGCCACGGGACTGGACAAAGCTAAGTGAGCTAGCTCCAAATGGACTAGACCCATGACCTTGGCCTTACCAGCACTGACTCAACCCTTGGCCACAGAGGAGAAGTCCTGGATGTCACCTAACATGAGTGGTGCTGGGATGATATTGATGATGGCAGATACTGTAAGCTGCTGGGTTGTGAGGTAATTAAGGGATAAACTTGCTGTCTGGGAGCTCATGCCGTAGTGGGAGGGGGAAGTATGCAGGCTGATAGTCAAAGCTCAGCAGGAGGGGTGCTGCCCACAGTGGGCGCACAGAAGGGCATGCATTACTGCCTAGGCAACACTCAACCTCACACTTCACTTGCACATGTGTCATCAGTGGTGTGGGACGCGGCCTGGGCATCCACCCCTCCCTCCCCTGGCTCCTTGCAGTCCAGATGTGGCCTGCCTGCCCAGAGGCCGTCAGCCCAGAGCCAGCGTACTGGCTCCCCACTTGCTGAAATCTGTGTGTTGAGCCAAGAGCGCAGGGGACTGAAAGCTGCTTAACTACGACAGAGAGAAGCACCCACGGCCCACGTTGGGGATTAAGGGTTTAATGTGAAGAGCAGATGTAAGAGAGGAGAGCACACACTCTTTTGGAAGCCCTGCAGCAAAGTGACAGTTCCTTTAGACTTTCTCAGGCAGTCAGTAGGAGAAAGTACATGGTGTCATGGAACAGACTGTCCTTGGAGTCAGAGCAGTCCCGGGGCCGCTGTGGACCTGGGGCTGCCTCCTCAGGATCAGTCAGAGCACAGGTGAGCACAGAAGCACAGGAGCCAGCCAGGGATGGTGTCTGGGTCAAACTCTCAGAGCAGGTGACAACAGCCTGGTTGGTGAGGCAGAGACCAAGGCTGGGGTATGACTGGCAGCAGATGCCAAGACTAATTCAAAGGCAGGAGGCAGAAACACAAAGGTGGGCATCAGAGCCATAGAGGGGAGACCAGTCCTGAGCCCAATGTAGAATATGGCCCACAAGGAGACCCCACTGGGAGGCGAGGTGGGCCAAAGTGGTCCTCCGAGGTGGCCTTTCGTGTCCCTGAGGTTTGGCCAAGAAGACACAGTTCTGGAGGGTGGGCCCCTATCTGTTACCCAGTGCTCAGGATTGCTGCATTTCCAAGCGTATGTTTCCTTGTTATACTATAACAAGTTGCCACAAACTGGGTGATTTAAAACAACTGAAATTCAGGGACCAGAGGTCTGAAATCAAGGTATCAGCAGGGCCACGTTCCTTCTGAGACTGGGCAGAATCCTTCCTCACTTTCCCTAGCAGTTTGCTGGCAACCATTGGCATTCTCTGGTCTAGAGACTGGTCGTTCTGCTCTTTGCCTCTGTCATGCAGTGTTCGCCTTATGTGTCTGTCTTCCCATGATGCCTTCCTCTCCATGTATGGACACCAGTCACCTTGGATTAGAGCTCACCCTCATGCCTTCATCTTACCGAACTACATCTGCAAAGACCCTTTCTAAATAAGGTCATATTCAGGTCACAGGACCTGTTGGTTAAAACTTCTACACCAGGGTAAGCTGCGCTACCATCCAAGCAGCCAGAGAATGGGCTGCAAATAGGAGGGAAGTCGTAGCCTTTCATTAAGTAAAACCCAAGGTTAATAGGGGTTAGGGCCAAATGGTGAGCACATGGAAGAGGGATGGGCCACTTCTGCTTGGCCTAAGGCTGAGAAGAGCAGGAAGCTTCTAGAAAGACAACATGTCCTGGTTTTATTTGTCTGAACAGAGAGCAGCAGGGTGCTGAGGCATCCCTAAGGCTCTTACTCAAACCTAATTTAATTCTTTCCAACCGACTCCAGCCAAATTGACACCCTCAGGGTTGATGACAATACCTGACCCAATAGGGCAGGAGGAGGAGGAGGAGGGAAAAGAGCCACCCAGGTGGGGCCCCTTTGTCCAGCTTTTGTCTCTGAAACAGGCAGCTTGCAGCAAGCATCAGAAGTCCTGCAAAGCAGAGGTGTGTAGGAGGGAGCGAGCAATCTGTGGGCAGGATTAGTGGAAGCGCTAGTGGATCAGAGGGAGCAGCCAGGAGACACACGGCATGAAATTCAGATTAGAGCAACAAAACTGAGCGGCGATAATAAAACCAGCAGCGGGAGCGGCATCCATCAGACACTGCAGCCCAATCTACCACGAACGCGTTCTCTTTAGTCTAGCCTTTGGCCCTTGGCCTCTGGAAGCAGACGCACAGACTCACTGTGTGCTGTACTAAACACTGCTCTAGCCCCCTCTCCAAAGGATGGATGGAAAAGCAGCTGTGCTGCACGCAGCAGACCATGAAGGCGGCAGCCAATATCTGTGCTTGCTCACTTGGGCACGCACGTTCCGTGCAGGGAGAGGTCTCCCTGTGAGGCCCACACTTTCTGCCCCCTAGCCCGGCCCCTCCTAGAACAGCACCATGCAAGCCTAGGCTGGGCATTGGGATCAGGGGCTGGCCCAACAGATTTAGGGGAGCCCCATTCAAAGGCCCCAGAAAATCAGTCTTTAGGAAGGCTGGCTGCATGGATTTCAAATTCTAGATTGCAAACCAGTGCTTAAGGACTCACGGTCAGCCTAAAAGATGGCTCAGAGCATGGTTGACAAAACTACAGCGTGGCCAGAGAGGCCTGGATTCAAATCCTGAATGCATCATGTCTGAGATGTGTGCTTTTCAGTCACTGGAGCCTCAGTTTCCTCAACTGTAAAACTTAGAATGATAATAGCCTCCCATGTGGTAGAGCTGTGATAAAGATGTCAAACCCTCAAGCGCATTCCATGGGATGTGGGCAGTGTGTCACACATACTTCCTGTGCTACTGCTCTTTTCATCATCTTGTTGGACACTCCTGATGATACCTCCCTGGCCAGCCAGGCTGTGCCCTCACTGCCTGTCTTCTTTCCACCAAGTGGAGTCCCTTCCTAGTGGGTGTTCAGGTGGAAGTCTTGTCCAGAGCACTTTGTCCGGTCCTCCCGCCCCCAGTTCCTGTGCTCATACCACCCATCAACCCCTGCCAGGGGATGGGACCTCCCTGGGAGGGTTGCTGCGGCCCTGGGTGTCCAAGCCTGCAGGGCCACAGGCACCCTGCTGGGCCCTCTGACGGTGGCCCTGCTGCTTCCCCATCTGCTGGGGCCACACAGCCTTGTCTTCCACTTGGATCCAGGATTTTCAAGACGTCCCTGGGAACGTTGCTGTAGAGGCAGTGAGTCACAAAGCAGTCTTGGGGAGCATATTATGGCCCAAATGCTGTCACTGTGGCAAGGCTTTGACTTAAAGAATCACTAGGAAAACAATAGAGAGTTCTAACATGAAATGCACAGGACAGAAAGTGACAATTGAGAGGGTTGTGTGTGACAGCCCCTGATCGGGAGCCAGGCTGGACATGCCTCTGTTTTTTTCAGATGACCGTGCCACAGATGAGCCTGGCAGTGCAAAAACTTGTCCTTGTTGTTGCACAGATGAGGGAATGGAGGCTCAGAAAGGCTGAGTGATCTGCCCATTTCCCAGTTTTCAGGACTAGAGTTTGCGCTCCACAAAGCCTTCTATTTGTGGCAGCTGACTGCAGGCACTGGACATGATCAACACAGAGATGCCTGGGCAGTCCAGGCCAGAGCAGGGCTGCCTACCCCATCGTGAGTGCATCCATTCCAGACTGGCCACTGTCAGCCTCCTATAGGGCCCAGAATCCCAGACAGCCCCCTGGAGGCCTGGCTGAGCTACTGCAGGGGCCGTGGTGGGTCTGGGGTGGACAGAGTCCTTCAAGTGAAATGTTAAATAACTAGTCATTTGTCCCCTGCAGCCTCAAGTCAACCCATTAAGAGAAACACCCAACCCTGGCCATGAGTGGTTTTAGCTTGTTTTTTCAGTGAAAGCATCTCTGGCCTGTATCTACTAGATGCAGTAATGCCTCACATCCACTGGTAACAACCAAACACACGTCTAGACATTGTCAAATGTCCCCTGGGAGTAGGGGTGAAAGGGAATAACGGAAACTAAATATTTACTGAGCCACTACTCTGTGCACATACACTTC
>PVKE010007806.1:20338-49637 GCA_004027555.1 Craseonycteris thonglongyai
TATCTTCAGTGCATATTTATTTCTATTTTACTTTTGACAGATAGAGAGAGAGACAGAGACAGAGACAGCCAGAGAACCGAACTGTGGGAACTCCCCAGTTCAGCATGTGGGTCCGCCTGGGCCGGAGCCGGGATTCGATCCTCGGTCCTCGTGGCCTCAAAGCGAGCGCTCAACCCGCTGAGCCGTCCCGGCTTTCCCCCACATACACTTCTGTTCACCAACTAGGCACAAATATGGTAAAGACTTATTTATTTATTTTACCTCTGATCTACACAGTCTATAATGGTTATCACTAAGCCAAACATGGTGACAGAGAGGTTAAAATGTGACCAGTGTGACTTAGGGACTGAATTTTAAAATTTATTTTATTTCAACTCATTTAAATTAAAAAACTGAAGCTTGTTAAACACAGTGTTTATTTTTTTAGGATTATATTCCATTTGAACTGTTTAAAATATAGCCTCTGAATTGAGAAGCGCTTGTACATGTAAAATTCACACCAGATTTCAAAGACTTATTGCAAAAAGAGACTGTAAAATATCTTTCATTGGTAATTTGAAAATTCTGATGAAATGTTAAAATGATAATATTTTGCATACACTGGGTTAAATAAAATCTATTACAATTAATCTCACCTGTTCATTTTTACTTATTTAATTACACACATAGCTGAAATTCGACTGCTATTGGACAGTGCCACCCTGCAGGTTTCTCAGAGGGGGTGCTTTTACCCCTCTGGGGACATCTGGACATGTCTAGAGACATATTAGAGTGTGGCAGCTGGGTGATAAAGTACTGTTGGCATCCAATAGGTAGAGGTCAGGGGTGCTGCTAAACATCCTGCAATGCACAGGACAGCTCCCCAACAAGGAAGAGAGATCCATCTCCAAATGCACTAGTGCCAACGTTGAAACCCTGCCCTAGAGCATGAATTCCGTGAAGGAAAGTCCAGTAGATCAGATATCTGAAGAGCTAGTGGGGGTTAGTTGCGCAGAGACGTTAAAGCTATTGTCACACTCAGTTCTCCCGGTTATAACTGCGGCTGTGGGTATTATTATCCCTACTTCTCCAGATAAAGAGTGTGAAGTCCCCAGAAGAGAAATAACTTGCCCAGCATCACCAGGCCAGAAAGTGGCAGAGCTGAGTTGAACTTGGCCTCAACCCACTCCGAATGTCCACCTGTCCCTGCTCTATAATGTGGTGCCACCATTCTCCAAGTTGGTGCTGATACAGAAAGAGGCTGTTTCGTGCGTGCAGCCTAAAGATCCTTCAGATCCAGGCATTTATAATTTACATCCGCCATTATTGCTACCAGGGAATGAGTGTTAACAGAACACCCTCTGAGAGGAACAGCTTCTCAGAGAGAAACACTTGCAGGCACCTCACCCATCAAACGAGGCTGCAGAACTTGTGGGACTAAATGGAACATGGTGAAATAAACCTGTCAGAGGAGGCCCATACAGACGCCCCCAAAGGCAAGGGGTAAGGACAAATGTGCCTGATACGGGACTGGCTGTTCAAAGAAAACATTATCAGATGGCTCCGCTTGAAGGGAGCCCAGCAGAGGAGCTGCTCACGAACTCCCGGAACACACTGCTTCTCAGTGAGTGGGGTGTGTACACAGTGAGGAGTCACTGTCCTCTCACTGTCACTGTGCACCTATCTGCAATGCCTGCCTCCCTGGGCGTGAGGAGGAGGCTGGTGGCCCTGTGACAGTGTGGGGTAGGGACTGGCATTGGGTAAGGCCTACTATGTGATGTTACTTAGCAGGGCACTCTCTAGGGTCACTTAACACAATCTTCCCCCCCCCTTGACTATTGAGAGTAAGTTGGTGAGACTATACCACCCCACCATCAACTCTGAGTCCCTAATGTATCCCTTTAGCATGACTGTGAAGTGTGACAATTAGTGGTGCAGGTGAAATAAGGCCATGCAACTTGTGTAAGATCCTACAACGAGGGAGTGACTAAGATGACATTTCTGAGGTGTAGGTCGTGACACATTGGGTTATGGGGGGGTGACAGCAGGGACAAAACTTGACTGTAGTGAATACCATTGGGCCTCCACCCAGATCGCCTTTATGGCTGATGCATCCACTCTCCAGCTGATGTGGATGCTGACTGTTAACAGTTCACAGGCACCTCCTTCTCTGCAGAAATGCCATCAAGTAAAGGGGAGTCACCTCCCCAAGAAGGTATGCACTCCCCTGGCAGCCCACAGTGGCACCAATGCCAGTCCCCTGTGGGCTCTGCACATGAAGGTCCCCATATTCTCACTCAGCTTCCTCCACTGCCCTATTCTGCCCCCCTCACTGTCTGTCTTCTGAGAATACTCCTCAATGAAAAACTCATACGAGAGGTTCCATCTCAGCTTGTGTGTCTAAGGAACCCAGCCTAAGACCCTCACTAGCAGTGATGCTCCCAAGTGGGGTGGGGAGGGAGGGAGGGTGGGCAGAATGGACTGTGAGAGTACTAAATGGCTTACACATGTCATACCTAAGGCACTCTTTTCCCCACCATGGTAAACTGACAGCCTGGGACTGGTAGAGAGGAGGCCACCGTCTGAGCAATAACTATGAGAGAGGTGACAGTCCAATATTTGAAATCTCCAAGTAACTTCCCACTGACCAGAAAGGGCCCCATACAGTAGAGATCTCTAGGTCAGCAGGGTCTCTTCTGTCTCAAGGGCTCCATGATGGGCATCAGTCTCTGACACAGATGGGCTGTGCATCCTAATCTTTGAAGAGTGGCAGATGTTTATGTGAAATGAGATCAAACTACACAGTGTTCAAGGGAAGTAGCTGGTAGTTCTCTCAAATAAATACCTACTCTACACTGGCACTCCCACCCCACCCTTTTCTATATCCCTTATCTTGTCTTGTCTCTGAATACACCTCCAGAATACTGCATGTACAGAGTATATAAGGAAACGGTAAGAGACAGCTCTTGTCATTCCTACTTAATGGACAAGAGACACGGGGGTCGTCACATTTGAAGGACTTGTCCAAGACAAACGGTAGACCTTGCACCACAGCCAGATCTACTCATTTTATTTATTTTTTAAAATTTATTGGGGTGACATTGATATCAATTCCATTGTTTCCAGGTGTACAATTCTACATGACATTGTCTATACATCGCATTGTGTGCTCACCCAGACTCAGCTCACTTTCCATTACCATGTGTTTGATTTCCCCTCCCTACTGTAGCACCGTGCCTACTTGCAGCTGTACATTTGTTTGTCTAGTGTTTTTGGCTAATGGCTCTTTCCCTTCCCAGAAAGGCACAGGGACATATCTTCTTTGGCTCATTATTGTATCTCTCAGTCCTTAGAACAGTGCCTGGCACATAGTTGGTATTTTGTAAGCATTAATAGAATGAAAGAATGGATGAGTAGATAAATGGATGGATGAGTGAATGGATAGGTAGGTGGAAGGATGGATAGATGGATGGGTGGATGGGTGGGTGGGTGGATGGATGGATGGATGGGTGGATGGGTGGATGGATGGGTGGATGGGCAGGTGGGTGGGTGGATGGATGGGTGGATGGATGGATGGATGGATGGATGGATAAATGGTGGGTGGGGTGGAGGGACTGCCAGTTCCTCTATGGTGCACCTGGCCTGGACGACCTGCTGAGCACGGCTTACTCTAACTCCCCTCCCACCCACCCAGGGCTCTGGTGATCACCTGTGGTGAGGAGGCAGAGTGGAGTCCCCAGGGTCACCTGGGCGCTGCCCATTGGTGCTGACCACAAGGAAGCCAGTCCCCAGGCAGCATGCAGAAGAGAAGGAGAGAAAGAAACACACATGAAAACGTGCGGTATGGTGAACAAAACGGCAATTCTTGTGGCTCTGAAGAGCTCACACTAAACAGTAAAAGAATCTCATGATCTAACTAAACACGGCCTGAAATAGATTTCTAAAAATGAAACAAGAAGAAGAGTCACCATTTATCAAGCACCCACGACATGCCAGGTACCTCACATACAATGTTTGTAAAACTTACAACAACCCAGAAAGGTCAGTATTACTATAAATGAACCAATCATCTTCCCACCCAAGTGTCTTTCCAACTAATTTTTTCTTTCTCAGTAAATAGTGCCATTGCTCATGTCGCTGCTCGGTTCTTTACTCCTCCCTTTTTCTGATCTTCCACTTCTAATTACTCAGCATGCCTCCTTATCACTTCTACCCCAGGAACACTGCTGAAGCTTTCCCCTTCTCTCCAACTTCATTTCCATTTAGTTCAAGTGACCCTCATTTTTCACTTGGACAATTGAGGCAGCCCCAGCTGGTCTTCCCACCTCCATTCTTGCTCCCCTGCTTTATTCACCAACCTTGTTCAATATAATTGTCACTCTTCTTTCAAAACTTGTCTCAATGACCACATACCTGAGAATGAACACTCTAAACTGATTTACCATATTTTTCCATGTATAAGACACCTCCATGTATAAGATGATCCCTACTTTTCTAACCCAACATTAAGAAATCAATACAGGGATTATTCCTGTGTATAAGACAACTTCTAATTTTTTGTCTAACAATTTTAGACAAAAGCACTGTTTTATACACAGAAAATTATGGTATGTTTTCCTTCTCTGAGTTTCCAGGGCATCCGAATTGACTTTGATCATAGTCCTAATCATATTGTATTGATAAAATTTATCTGTTTATTGCACTCTCACTAGCTATTACTTGTTGAGTGCTTCTTATTACATAAGCCAGGCATTGAACTAAACACTTTATATATAGTTCATTAAACTCTGACACTTGTGCCATGAAGTAAGTGGTGTTAGTCATTGTTTTATAGTTGGGGAAGCTCAGACACAGAGCAGTTAAGTACGCTTCCAAGCCTGGAATTAAAGAGTATCCTAACCCAAAGCTTTTAACCTCTAGGGGATGAGGGACCACAGATCAGTACTAAATTGCACTCAATAAATGTGCATTAAAAACGAAATGAATCAATGGAATTCCAATTTTAGTATTTTTCACTTACTAGCTGTGCCACTTGGAAAATTATATCTGTTTCTGAATTTCAATTTCTCTACCTATAAATTGTGGATAATAATAAGTATTTCATGAAATTCTTTTAAGGATTAAACAGAAAACACTTCAAGCCTTAGTTCAGTTTGTAGGGTCTAAACAGCCTCCCTGCTCACCAATCTAGGGCTACAACTGAGCTTAGCAGGAAGGCTCAGCCATGAGGGGAGTGGGCAGAGATGTAGCTGCACAGGTACTGGGACGGGCTTTCCTAGTGGGTGGAGAAGCAGAAGGTAAGTGATGGATCACGGGTCTCATAGGACACAAAGGGAAATAGAAACAGCAAAAGGACTTGCATATATTGTGCTAGAAATGACTAGCATTTGCTGGGGCCTGGCCCCTCTCTTCTACTTAGGCATATGGAAGAGTCTGAGTGTCAGCAATGGATGTAAGTGGAACTGACACGAGTCAATTCCTGGACCAATCGCCTCCATACTTCCTCTTCCCCTGCTATGGGCTCCTGTGAGGCCACATGTATTCTACATGACATAATAACAAATAAACTTTTGTGGTATTAAACTACTGAGATTTGAATGTTAATTTATTGTTGCAGCAAAGCCTAGCCTATCCTGACTAATCCAGTGGGAGGAAAGGTAGAAGTGTCTTGCTATCTCCCCCACACCTGGTCCCCCAACCATATGGTATGATTACTGGAGAATTCATGACCCCTCTGTCTTCACAGTTTCCAGGCTCTGTTCCTATATATATAGAATGTCAGCCATTAGTGAAAGCATTGAGACCATGCAAAGAAAAAGGAGGTCCAAATGCCGAGTACCTCAGATTTCCTTTCTGATTTCTTTTCCCTTCTAAAACAATGAATGTTGAATGTAAAGAGATGCTAATAAGCTAAAGATGGCACTGGAGTCGATAACCTTGAAGACAAACTAATTTCTTGGTTTATTAGCTCCAATATGTTGTGGAAGTGAAGAAAGCTGAGGGCTCCTTGAGGTTTCTGCTTCAGATCCCAGGACTTTGTTAAACACAACTGAAGATAGGCCAAGAACTCATATTCCCTAAAGATTCTATTATCAACTATTACTGAAAAAGAGGCATGGGAAGGAGTTTACAAACAATCAACAAGGGATTTTGACAGTGGCCCATAGAATGCCACCCCATCTATGATTTTGACAAGATTCAAAATGGTGCCATAAATATGCCATGAGCTTTGGAGTTAGATCTGAGCTATAATTCTGAGGGACCCCGAGCTCCTTATTTAGCACTCTGAGCCTACACTGCTTCATTTTTTTTTGAGTAAAGGTAATAATGATGACCACTATTTATGTAGTGCATAACATGTGCCAGGCTTTACTTCTATCATCATACAGTAAACTCATGCTAACATACACAGCCCTGTGACTGGCATACCATAGGTGGTTAATTATTGTGCTAACCTGCTTTCCTTCCCAACTTCAACACAACACCGAAGCTCCATCAATGAAAGCTCAAACGGAGCTTTATTCTCTTTATTCATAACCCTTGTCTCCAGCCTATGCCAATTTTTCTCCTTCCTTGATCCCTGATTTTAAAAGGCCGCCCATTCCCTGCTTTGTTTGTTTGTTTGTTTGTTTGTTTTGTTTTTGAAAGAGAGAGATAGAGAGAGAGATAGATAGATACAGAGACAGAGAGAGAACTGAACTGGGGGAACTCCCCAGTTCAGCATATGGGTCCGCACAGGCTGGGGCTGGGATTTGATCCTCAGTCCCCGGTGCTGCAAAGTGAGCACTCAACCCACTGGGCCATCCTGGCTTCCCCCCTATTCCCTGCTTTGGAACAACAGATTTGAGCTAAAGTTAACTCAGGTTCTCAGATCTTGGGTAAATAATTCTCATTTCTAGTTTATAGGCATGAATTGGGACTCCCCAGGGACATGCTGGAAGGACAAGAGTGGGTCTTGGCTTTTGTCTTCCTTAAGTCTATCACAATGGCTTTGTCTTCCTGAGTGGGGTGTGGAGTTATGTGTGTGGGGGAGAGGTAGTGGTTTGTAGTTTAAGCAAACCTACAGAGTAGGGTGTAGGGCAGGGGTCTCCAAACTACAGCCCGTGGGTCTCTCATCCGGCTCGTGGAGACCTTTTTATCTAAATAAAGTAATATTAAATAAATAATTAAAAACAACATCTATGTTTTGATTCTTTTTTATTTGGACCTCGAGTGTGTAGTTGGCCCCCAAACTGCTGTTTGATAGTTAATGTGGCCCGCGGGCTGAAAAGTTTGGAGACCCCTGGTAGGGGAAGGACATAAGAAGACTAAAGAGAATAGCAGCTATTGTAGCAATAAAAATATTAAAGAAAGTATTGGGATAGCTAAAGGTCATCTTTCGGTTATTTTATGGTGTACTTAAACTGATTAATCCTCTTCCTCCATTTTGTCACAAAACCTTCAGGAACATCCTTACTATTCCATTGACATTTTAGAACCTGGAAGACACTGGGTGAGAGCAAAGGGGGTCATGGGTCAAGGAGACCTTGTTATACTCCAGTAATATAGAGCATGGAAAATTTATCTCATTGCACTTGGCTAGGAAGAAGCAACACCATCTTACCCCAACCCCATGAATGCACACCCTGGGCTTCCTCCTCTGAAAGTCTGGCAGGATTTCTAAGGCCTGAACAACAACTAAGGGTTTTCCAATAGACTGGCTCACTATTGTCCTGCTTCTGACAAGTGATCCTTCATTATGGCCCAACTCCAGCTGTTATGGCAAGATTTGGGCATCCTGTGGTCCTGGGTCCATCCCCAAATTGCTGGGCAGATAATAAGAAAAGGAACAATACCACAGTCAAAGACTAGCAAGTGGATGAGCAAAATCCCATTTCCTCAATCAATAAAAATACATTATTGCTACATACGATTTCATCTAAACACAACATGAGATGAAAAAGGCTAAATGCTGAAAGCTGAGGCCAGCTATTCCTGCCCCCACTGAGTTTCTATATGTAGACTCTAGACTGAGCTTACGTGACAAATACCTGGTGGGTAGAACTACATGAGGAGAAGTAACTGGAGTCCAGGCTTTGGTTATCTTCCTTAGAGAAGAGCAGAGACAGGGCATGTGCTCTCAGACCAGGGTCTCCAGGTCTCAAATCAGAGAGGGAAGGAAGTTCAAGTTATTGTTGATTATGCTCTTGACCTTTCAGGTGTGTTATCTCAGACAATCGGGAGGAAGAACTAAAGACCTAGGGCTTACAAGTGAAGTGACACTCAGGGGTTGTGACTCATCCAAGGTCAAACAGACACATTTTGGATGTGGGATTTGAATCCAGGTGTCTCTGATTCCCCACTATTCCAGGCATCCTCTCAAGGAAGCTTTCTATAGAACTTTCCATATTGCATGGGGTTAATGGCAGAGGGAAGGGCGGGCAGTGGACATTTCCTATCTGATATCAAACAATTCCTGTGTTTTTCCTGGCTTCTCACACCACCTGTGGTGTGTTATTCTTGTGGATGAGGAAGCCGTGGCCACATCACCCGCCTTCTCATCCCTCCTCTTAGCCTCTGCAAAATGAGGGCACCTCGCTGGAGAATGGTTACTTAGTGTCCCTGGCAGCTCCGGCAGGGGTGAAAATCCATTATGGAGACAGGAGAGATATTGCTGGGTAAAATGCTCTACCTCAGGCTTAGCCATTATAAAAAGAGGCCACATTTACAAAAGACCATCACCCACGCCTCTTGCCTGTTGCCGTTGGGACAATGGTTTCCAGGCATTGTGACCATCAGGCAGCACAGAACGAATGGTGACACTGGCCCTTTCTCTCACGCTTCACGATTCTGGAGTTCAGCTTTCAGCCCCTTCTCTGAGGGGCTGTTTTAATGGGATTGTTAAGAGAATGTTTACTAGATTAAACCTGGCTGTCTTCTGCCAAGTAACTCTGCAAATGGCTTCATGGGTTTCTGGATTTATTTTGTCTCAATGACTCAGCTCAGTTTGCAAATCAAATCAAAGCTGATTTTTCAACTGCCACTTGGGCGACCCAGTGGGAGTCTGCAAAGCCAGCTGTTATCCCTTGATGGCTGGCACCACCGCTGCTTGCTGGAGGCCAGAGGGCTTCCAGAGGGAAGAGACAGGCTTGACTTTGCCAGAAGCAGGGGAGCGAGTCATCAGAGGACGCAAACTGTATTTTTTGGAAGGAGAAAAGGCAGACAGCACCTATGTGGCCTCAAAGACCAAATGCCAGAAATAACAGGGAACCCACTTGGATTCATATATTGAGGCTCCCTCCAATCAAGGGTACAAGGAACTCCCTGGGGGAGTAGTGAGGTCCCTGTCATAGCAGGTACTCAAGCAGAGCCTGAATGGCCTTGTGGTTAGTGGAGATTGTTGATCACATAGTTAATCCCTACCTCTGATAATTTTATTTCTACTTTCCAAGAGAACAGTTCTGACAAGTAGCTTATATTTGAAAAAATAAAACCATGGAAGAATGACATGTTAGCCATCCATCCATCCATCCATCCATCCATCCATCCATCCATCCATCCATCCATCCATTGACTGATTAATCAATTGACCCATTAATTCCTTTATCCATTTGTTCATGCAACATATTTTATTGAGCACCAATGTGTGCTAGGATCTGGGGACAGTCCTCAAAATGGGCACAATCTTTTCATTTACTTCATGTAGAATCTAACTGGAAGACAGTTCTTAAACATGTTAACAAAATGTGTGTGTGTGTGTGTGTATTTGCAAGTCACAATGAATGCTATGAAAAAAAGCACAGAGTATCAGGAGAGTAGAGGATGCTAGGGACAGATTAGATTGGAGGTCAGGATGGTTTTTATGAGGAAGTGGGGTTTAGGCTACAGTCTGAAAGACGTGTATCTGTTAAGTAGATACAGATGGTGGTGAGATAATTTTAGGCAGAAGGAAAAGGATGAGCAGAGGCCCTGGGGTTGGAAGAAGCTTGATGTGTTTTGAAGAACTGAAAGACCAGTGTGCTGGAGTTTAATGAATAAGAGGATAAAGCCTGGATAAGGCAGGAGGGTAGGAAGTGGCCAGATCATGTGGACGAGTCTTGTGGAAGTAGGGCCTGAGGATAAGAAAAAGTAGCAAAGTGAATGGATGGGGTCGGGGTATGGAGCAAGGCAGGCGGAAGAATTATGTAGAGTGGAGAATCAGTGGTAAAGGGACTTGAGAACTGGACATCCATTTCTGGAAGAGGACCTGACTGGTATGGCTCTAGAACTGAGCCTCTAGACCAGAAACCATTTTCCCCTTGGCGGGCTCTGTCCCAGCCAGAGGGCATGAATTCAGATAGCTGGGTACCCTTCAGCTGCTGCGCCTGGGTCATCTTCCACTAGATGGGATGATCTGCTGCCATGGGAAAGGTTGTTTTACTGTCCACTTGAGCTCTGGCACCATGGAAGTCTAAGTACCCCACCCCAAATTTTCACATAATCCATTTTCCCAAAGGTCACTTTTGAAGTATTGTCAGCTTACATCTTCAACCTGGTGCCTCAATGGAGCCCATACTTCATCTTCTAAATGTAAATAATACTTCATGGGCCTGAGTGCATGGCTTTTCTCACAGTTTCTGTTTTATCTACAAGAACAATATCGACTCTTAAAGTTGATTTACTTTTGGCTCCCTGACTTTCTACTGCCCTCCCTTTAAAAGACTGACTAATGGTTTTCTGTGTCCAAACCAAAATGTAATGTTTGCTTACCCATCATCTGCAGTTTTCTCTATAGCTCTGGGCAGATTCCCAGAGCTAAAGTGTGCCAAGCGAAGGGCTTTAAAGTTTTTCTTTTAGCCTCTGAATTTGAGGCGATTCCATGCACTTTTTGCTATCCCTCAACCTGATGATGAAATACATCCTCTGTCTAATAAGGGCCCTGAAGGATGTGCTTTTGCTGCCACTCTCAGATGCCTGTTCACGTTGGTGTGCCCTCCCCCAGTGGCTGTGAGTGTTGAGACTGAGGGCTTATAGCTGGGACTTTCTCTAAGACATGTGCAAGGCCCAAGGATGCCATTTTCCCCGGAGCCCCCTGAGAGACCCAGGGTAGGGGAAGGGGGACAGACTGCTTGGTATGGGGGAGGAAGCATAAATCCAGGTCGTTCTGGTTGCAGGCAAAACACCCTTGGAGAAATGGATACTCCACTCTGGATCTAACCTAGGCTCGACTTCCCCTCAGAACAGATTCTTGCTCAGCATTCTCTCACTCCCTGTCCCACGTCCTCCTTTCATGCACAGATTTCTTCCCGGAGTCCTCCCTCAATACATCACATGCACCACAGCCCTAACGCAGGCTCTGCTGCTCGGGAGTCTATCTGAAAACAGCTGCCACTCCTCTTCATCAGCTCTTTGAGAAACTCGACTTCCCCACTGCGGTTGTACTCACATTCTGATTCCTCTAGAACTCCAGCCCAAGCTCATAGCAGCAGACCCCTGACCGAGGCACAAGGGGAAAAAGAATGTGAATTTGGGTCAGTGACCACAAGCTCCCACTCCCCCATCAATGAAAAAGGCTGTCTCCGGGGCTTTTGAGATGAGTGTGTCCTGATCCTAGTGTTAACCCTTCCACTAGCAAATACCAAACTCCCACTCCGCAGTGCCACAGGCCTGCCTTCAATGGGAAGTTCCGCCCTGGCTCTAGAAGTAAACATTTCCCCCCTAGTGGTGTGTGAGCCCACCTGCCAGATCCTCTCTAAACACAGGGGACTTGGATCTTTGCCAGCGGGGTGGCTTCTCACACAGTTTGAAGCCCTGAGTCAGCAGGTGTCCCAAATCCCACCCTATGCAATTGCTAGTATTAGGGGAGAAGGGATATGGGTGGGACAGGGAAGCCCAAAGGCTTCTGTGCTGCACCTGTCATCCCAGAGCCCCAATGTGATGACCCAGGAAGAGACACACCCTCACTGCCCAGGGCTTCGGCACCATTGCTACCTCAGGCCCCACCCAGCACATGTGCCTTCTCTTTGGAAGACTTGGTCACCATCAGCCCCACCATTATCTGTTAAAATCATT
This sequence comes from Craseonycteris thonglongyai, assembly GCA_004027555.1. Classification (NCBI taxonomy): domain Eukaryota; kingdom Metazoa; phylum Chordata; class Mammalia; order Chiroptera; family Craseonycteridae; genus Craseonycteris; species Craseonycteris thonglongyai. Next base: position 32,348 of record PVKE010007806.1, read on the forward strand.
CCACAATGTTTGTTTCCACACTAGACTATGAATCTCTTGAGGACAGGGACCATGCCTGCTGGTTCTTTATGAAATGCCCACATCTTTTCAAGATGCCTGGCTCATACACTCAGTGAGTGAGCTGACTACGTGAGGAAACAACAGTCATCAATAACAATTTCTTCCAAAACCCTTAGCAGTAAATCAAACACTTCTGTGTTTATCATATAATCTGATCCTCAGAACAGCTGCAACTGGCTGGTCTTGGCTTGCTAGAGACAATTGTTAAACCGTCCAGACCATTTTGCCAGCTGGTGGTTAAACCACTGGGCATGGTGGGGATATTTACGCCCTGGATATAAGCAAAGACTACAGAGAAGGGCTATTCCTTTACAAAGAGCAGGTTGATCAGCAAACCACGGGCAGTATGTTCAAAAAGGTCCCAGGAACAAGGAGATGGGGGTCACTTTCGATATGGCGCCTCTGAATTTCAGGAAGACTAAGCGAGATCCTCAAGTGCACTGAGCCTGGCTGCAGTGTGATGCTGACTCCGAAGGTGCTTGCTCATTCCAGCAGGCATTTTTTTGAGTGCCAACTATGTGTCAGGGTCTTCCTGCCATGGCCAAATGTGACTGGAAAGTGAGTGGTTATGACCAAGCAGCTCCTCATCAGAGCTCCTCTCGCAGGGCAGTGCTGGTATCTGCCGCAGGAAGCCAGCCTTCTTGGGCCCCAGAACCATCAGCGGGTCAGCACGTGACACTCCATCATGTGGGGTCTGAGAGGAGTCCTGCTGCCACACACCCAGCGTGTGCTGTGTGGGGATGGCCCAGGGCTCCTCTTACAGAACATGTAGCTCCTCTGCCCTAGAGCACCTAGCTCAGCATCTGAAGGGCCCTCAGCCTCCCTTCTGCTCCCCTCCAGTAGGGCTGGTTCCTGCTCCTTGCACATCCTTAAAAGCTACTGTGATCACACTGTGAATGGTGAACAGTCAGTGGCTCCCACAGGAACCACATGGACACTGCCCCTAACTGCCTGGGTTCTGTTATGGGGTGAACTGTGCCCACCTCCCCAATTCATGTGTTGAGGTCCTAATCCACAGCACCTCAGAATGTGGCCCTATTTGGTAATAGGGTCCTTGCAGATGCAATTAGTTAAGTCAGAATGAGGTCATAGTAGAGTAGGGTAGACCCTTTCATCCAATATGACCAGTGTCCTTATAAAGAGGAGAGATTTGGACACAGAGATGCACACATGGAGAAGGCCATGTGAAGATGAAGTAGATTGCCAGCCCACCACCAGAAGCTGGGGGCGAGGCCTGGGACAGATCCTGCCCTCCCAGCCTCAAAGGAACCAACCCTGCTCAACACCTTGACCTTAGACTTCCGGCCTCCAGAGCTGTGAGATAGTTATGTTTTGTTTCGGCCACTCGGTCTGAGGTACTTTGGTGTAGCAGCTCCAGAAACCCTGCTTTGTACTATAGGTGCCTTGATTTACAGCCCTCCAAACTTGGCAGCATTACATTAGAGCCTGGGTGACTAATCATGATGCTACAGACAGACAAGGGTTAGAGTCCCACCCTGGAGCCAGGTGTGGTACCTAACAGAAGAAGCGCTGGGCTTGGGGTCAGGTCAGAAGGCTTCCCCATTCTGAGTGGTAGCCCTCCAGTTCCACGGGTCTCCGCTGACCAGACACTGTCTGGAGTCATGAGGCTCAGGGACAGAACATCAGCATATTCCACTGGCCTTAAGCCTGCACAGGTGATCACGTCCCAGGGGCTGGGTACTCGCTGGTAGACAAGTGACAAGGTGCCGCCATGACAGAGAGGTGGAGCAGCGTGGAGGGAGGTAGATGGCCCATGGAACCTGCCATTGGGACTTTGTATATACTTGAGGCCTGCGGGATTCCCAGTAGTGTATTTTCCTCTATTAAAAGGAATGGTGCTTTCAGCAAACCCACAGAAAAAGGAAATTTGACTCAGGAAAGGATGGGCCAGTTATTGATCCCTGGACTTAGACACTTGATACGAAGTCCTCATGGATAGTACAGGGATTTCGATGGGGTTTGCCTTTAATCAGAACAGTGTTCCGAGGCTGGCCTATGATCTGTGTCACTTTTGTTTGCAGGCCATCAATTCTCCTGGCCTCACCAAGAGTATTTTATCTCTTTCTGTTGAGTAGCCTGAGTTCCTGAGGGGGAACAAGTAAGGGACATGCCAGCCTCTCATCGTTTATGGGAAATCAGAGTTCTTACCACAGTGCACCCTGAGTGTCTCTGTCTTCTCCCTTCTCCTGAATCTTCCCTGTTCTGCCTACATATTGATCGGATTTTCTTCCAAGTTACAAAAGTCATGCATGATGGGTCTTGGTTCATGTTTTGTCAAATAATCATAGATATTCCTCTCTCTTTCTCCCTTCCTTTCTTCTTTCTCTATCTCTCTGTCACTGTCTCTTCTCTTTTCCCATGTAGGTATGTATTTTTCTGTGTGTGTGTGCACATGTATATACATATATAAATATACATATGTATATACTTATTTGGGTCATTGTTTTTGTCTATACTTCATATCTAGGATTATATTTACACTTAAGTTTATAATTGTCATTTTGGTAGAAACAACCTATAACACTATGTAGACTGTCAATAAAAGCAGGCAACAGATTAGAACTGACCAATTTTACTGTGTTTACATGGGAAGGATAAGCTGTTAAAAATATCAATTCTATAACAAAAAGATAAACCTGATTTCTGACCATTCAGCCTTGTAATAGATTAAACGATAACAAACCACTCATTGACTTTTTTTTTTTTTAAAGAGTAATAAACAGAAACATGTACCAATTGAAAGAGCCAGGCAATTCAATTATAATTAGGAAAACGAAAAGTGATGAGCCTGAACAATCCTGCCTTTGTTTTGGGGACAAGTGTTGAAAATGCCAACTTCACAACAAAGCAGTGTTTCTTTCCTTGCTATTAAAAGTAACTTTAATCACCTCATTTTTAAAGCCATGCATCAATTGAATAAAGTATAAAGCCCATAAAATAGATTTAACAGATGTGCTTTAAAAAATACAAACATAAGCATCGACCCAGATACAGTGAAAACATATAGCAGAAGAATATTTGAGTAAATATTCACCACTGATTAATGTACCAGTTCACCCATCCATCCAGCCACCCATCCACCCACACATCAGTCATCCATCCATCCATCCATCCATCCATCCATCCATCCATCCATTGATACAACAAATACGTTTTAAGCTCTTACTATGCTTTAGGCACTGTGTTATTAATGAGTACATAATTGGGTATATATTAACACCCACATGTAAATGACTCCAATGAAAATAACAACTCTTTCTTATTATTTTTAGTCATAGTTGCCCAAATCTGCCTGTGTGTCTAGAGGGAGAAATACTTAAATGGTTAGAGAATGGCTGAAGACAGACAAGAACACGCCAACATACCTTTCGTAGCCAGACGAACACAGTTAATTTTGGTCTCCTGTGAACAACAAAAGTGAAGCTCCAGTTAATTAGTTGTGGGTTTGGTTTGTTACATAAAGAAAAAAATATATACATATATATGCATTATATGTTTGCATATGTATTTTTAATTATAATTTTAAAGTTATCCTTTTCATTTCCCTTCATTCCCCATTAGAATCACCTTTTAATTCTATTTCTTCATTTCTTTTGCAGCTTGGTATGAACTTTGTTTCTTTTACTTCCTGGCTCCCATCACCATATAAGCTTCTTCCCCAGACAGAACCACTTCAGATATTGCCCAGCCACAGAACTACTTTAACAACAACACTAAGTGGGTACATTTTGGCATGCAGTGTGCTTCATTCAGTTGCCTAGGTTCTTGAGAAAACCTATGGGTTAGTAGATGGAAGCAAAGCCATCCTGGGGAAATTTTGTTATAAGTAAACTGCATCTATATGCATAGAATGAAACAGACACTTGGCAACAGCCCAGTCAGTATGAATATATAAGCAAAGTTCATATTCAAAAAGCCACTTTGGCCCTGAGAGTACGCAGACATAGAGAAGAAATGGTAACATCTATAGCAGAGTCTATTTTTATTTATGCATACCTCTGAATGCTAGGAATTGTCATTTCTATTAAACCCAAGTATGACTCCCAAGTGGTCTTGATTCTGTTCCTCAGACCACAGAAAGTCTGTCCTTGCTGGTGTAGGAAAGATGTCTGGATATTGGAAGATGGTTTTCAGGTCCACTGACATTTTTATTCTTCAACAATTCCTCATATGGTAGAGTTCATGGCCTTTGAACCATCCTAGCTACTCATCCTAAGACATCCTCCAGTTATTAGTCTTAATGAGAAAGGTCTAGACCAAGCTTCCCAGCCTGCGGCCCACAGGCTGCATGCGGCTCAGGACAGTTTTGAATGCAGCCCAACACAAATTTGTAAACCTTCTCAAAGTATTATGAAATTTTTTTGGAGATTTTTATTTTTTAGCTCTCACTATCGTTAGTGTCAGTATACTTTATGTGTGGCCCAAGACAATTCTTCTTCTTTCAATGTGGCCCAAGGGAGCCCAAAAGTTGGACACTCCTGTTCTAGAATGTTAAGCAACAGTCTAGATGTGGTCTTGTTGATATATGATTACTTAGATCATCTCTATTTTCTATTTTCCTTACTTATACTGGGCTTCTATTAACATAGCCAACATCCCAGTTTTCCACTGATCACAATAAATGTGCCATCATTCTTCCATCAAAAAAAAAGCAGCCTGCCTCTACACACATATATATAAATGTGGCTGTATTTCTGGAACACAAGTACAGAGTCATATTTACCACTACTGACTCCCATCTTCTGTGATTCATCCTATAACTACAGCCTATCATCATTGTCTCTACCATCTGCAAGTTTCTGGATAAATTTTTCTCCAACTTCATCTGGATAATTAATATAAGTAGTATAAAAAATGGCAATGGTAGAGCCCTGTGGCATGTACTAGAATCCTTCTTCCAGGCTGGAATTCATCCATGCATCAGAATCTTTGGTTGGTTATCTAACTAGTTACACATCTCAACTGCTTATGCACTCAGATGCTACTGCTATATTTTTCACAAAAATAGCTTGAGAACAGGGTCAAATTCAACTTCAGATATGGATACACTGTCTACTGCAATTCTCTAATCTATCAGCCCAAGAACTCTCTTAAAGAAAGAAGGTTGGGTTGACATGACTTATTCTTTGGAACAAGTATTTCCTTTTCTTTCTATTTTTTTTTTGCTTAATGCTGGAAGTGTTCCTTTTTAAAATAAATGTTTTATTGCATGAAATGGAAAATGCAGAAATGTTAAAAGAATATGACACATTATGGCTCAAATATATGAAGTATTCATTTGAGGTGTTTGAAGTATTCATTTGAAGCATGCTATATTTCAAGGAAAAGGTGTTTTTTAAAAAATAACATATTCAGAAGATGGAAAAAAGAAAAATGACTAACAAAAGAAAAATAGAAAAAGAAAGTAGAACTCTCTAAATGTGATGCCAAAAAACAAATAAATAAAATAAAAGGGCTCAAGTCACAAATGAGCTAAAACTTAAAAATGATGATAAAAGTGAGAAAACGAGTGTTTCTTCTTTTCATGTTTGGAGAAAGAACAAAGTTCTTTTGACAACCACCTATGGATTAGAGCACTGTTGTGGGAGCTCAGCAATCCAGCAGAGAGGTCCTAGCACCCTGTTGGAGCAAAAAGTCTAAGAATAGATTCACTGAAGAAGGGAAGAAGAGTAGTTTCAATCTACTCACGTTCCTTATCCCCCCATGTGTCGTAGCTCATTGCCAAGAGAGATGCCCTCAGCTCAAGATTTCTCCCATGGGGGAAAGCAAGAGTATAGTGAGTGCCTGGCTACCCCAGCTATGCAAGATGCTGCCCAAGGGGAGCCTGTGCTCTTGTCCTAAACAGAACACTGAGGGCATCTGCATGGCTGAATAGTCTGGGGCAGCTAACTGTGTGTGTGTGTGTTTGTGTGTGTGTGTGTGTGTTATATACAGACAACAAACTATTGGTGAGCCTTAAAAAAGAAGGATATCCTGTCATTTTTTGCAAAAAATATGGATGGATCTGGACAATATTATGCTAAGTGAAACAATTCAGACACAGAAAAACAAATACTGCATGATCTCACTTATATGTGGACTCTAAAAATTTTGACCTCATAAAAGTAGAGAGTAGACTGGTGGTTGTCAGGGGCTAGAAGGTAGAGGAAATGAGGAAGTGTTGTTCTAAGAGTTACGCAGGATGAATAAGTCTGGCAGGATGAGTAAGTCTGGGAGATATGTATAATACTATATTTTATACTTGGAAGTTGCTAAGAGAATATATCCTAAGTGTTCTTACCACACACAATGATAACTATGTGACAACTATATAGAAATTAGTGGGATCACAGTAATCATTTCATAATGTATTCATATATCAAGACATCACATTGTACAACTTAAATATATATAATTTTTATTTGTTAATTATACCTTGATAATGTTGGGGAAAAAGCTGACAAACCAGATAGGAAAAGAGTAAATAAGAAAGAAAGGATTAAAGGTATTAAATAGTATAAGAACAAAGATAACTACTAGAATAAAAATGCAAAACTTTCTAAATATCAGAAGAAATTTTAAAGTAAAAGAGTAAGAAAAACAGTCAGCAAGTATTACAAAATTAATAAATTATAAGAATTCCAGAGAGTGTTGAGGCCAAACATTTTGGTCACGTCAACAAATGTGAATGAATTTAGCTCATAAATGAAAAAGATTTCAAACTGTCTCATGAATCAAGACCTCATTTTCTGCTATATATAAAGGTCATACCTAAAACAGTAATCGAGAAGGGCATCAATAAAGGCATGGGAAAAACTATAAATATTAAATGAAAAGAAAAACCAGTAGTAGTGATCTTGATATCAGACAGAGTAAAATGTAATTTAAAAAGTATTAAGTGTAACAAAGGACACTTTCTAATGCTCACACCCACAATTAACAAGAAATATAACAGCTATGAATATCTATGAACCAAAACCCACAATAATCACCTTTATGAAGTAGAAACTATAGGAGATGCAAAATTAACAGAAGGCTACTGTCAGTATAAGACAAATCAAGTGGCAAAAAATATAGGCAAGAATATATTATAGTAAGTGCTAAAATAATTAAGCAGATCTTGATAGGTATCAAAGTCTAGAGTCTGATAATAAAGAAAAACCTTATTATGAGCTTATGAAACATTCAAAAATTGACTATATATTAGCTAATTAAGAATGTCCCATAAAGTAGAAATATTTTGAGCAACATTCTATGATTACAATGTATGTAATAAAAGAAGAAATGACTAAGTATGCTAATAAACCAAAAAGGTCCTTTTACCAGAAAATTTACAAAATATTTTTTTAACCAAGTTCTGTGTGAAAGGAGAAGTTATAAACAAAAATTTATATATTTTAAAACAAAACATAATAAAAACTGCATATGAAAAATTAACTAAATTTCCAGCACAAAAATCTAGAATAGAAACAAAAATTAATGATCCAAAAAATACACACAAAAGGGAATAATAAAAGCAGAAACAGAAATTATTGAAGCAGATAAGATAAAAATAGAAAAAAAGTAAAAGAAAAGGAAGCATTGATACACAAAATAAAAAATGACAAGGGGGACTAAGCATTGAAAAAGATAAAATGGAAAAGAGGAGACTAGTTTTCAAATCTCAGGAAATGATTTCAAAATGTTAAATGGAATTAACATTTTCTAGGAAAATACAGCTTATAAAATAAATTCTATTAGGAATATAAACTTAAACAGATCTAATTCCATAGAAGAAACAGAAGAAGATAGTACAGAACTTTCCCATTAAAAACAAAACAAAACAAAGCAAAACAAAAAACCATGCCCAGATGTCGTCACAAGAAATTTATACTTAACCTTTGAAGGTAAGATAGTACTCACATAAATAGTCCCATGGGCATGGAAAATGAAGAAAAAGTTTCTCATTTTTAATGAAACGCGCATAACACTGACAACTAAACTTGGTAAAGATAATACCAAAATAAAAGGAGGGGTTGGGAAATTATACACCAAATTTACTGATGAATGTGTAAAACTGTTAAATAATGATAATGAACAGAATCTGAAGTATGTTAAGAAAAAGAAATTGCCACAATAAAATGGAGTGTATTCTAGAAACAGAAGGTGGGCTTGATGTTAAGAAATCCATTCACATAATATCCCATATTTATAGATCAAAGGAGAACATTATATTATCTCTATTAACACAGTGGAAATATTTGGCACAATTTCACACCCATTCCTAATTTTAAGCAAAGCTCAAGAAAAAAACAATTGATGAATTCTTTCATAATATGATAAAAACTTATCTTAGTCATAAACCCAGCATCATACATAATGGGGATCTAGCAAAGGCCTTACCACTATGATTGACAATAAGAATAGGATGTCCTCTATCTCCACTACTCCTTTATGTTGTACTCTAAGCATCAGTCAGTGTAATTGGATAAAAGAAATCAAAGGCATACAAATTAGAAAATAAACTTTACACTCTTTCTGTAAATGATTCAACAGTCTATCTGAAAATCCTTAGAGAATCAATAATACAAGGTAGCTGGACACAAAATTAATATACAAAGTGCATAGTAGCCATAAATACAACCAACAATCAGTCAGAGGACATCATGGCAGCGAATCCCACTTACAATGGTAACAAAGATGAAATATTTGGTAGTAAACTTAGCAAGAGGTGTAAAACCTTTATGCAGAGAACTTTACAACACCCTGGAAGACACAAATGTCGACTTGAACAAATGGAAAGAAATCCTCTGCTCTCAGCTAGGATAATTCAACATCTTAAAGAAGTCAGCTCACTCTAATTAATGTGTAAATTTAATGCAATCCCAGTAAAATTAGTAATAGGTCTTTTATGAAGCTGGATGACAAGTGACACTAAAGCGTACATGAAAAATGAACATGCAAGTAGAACTAGGAAACCACTGAAAGAGAACATCCAGGAGGGGCATTTGCCCTATCAGATATTAAAGCATAGAGCCTTTGCAATTGTAAAGTAGGGGCCTAGTGCATAAACAGGCAAACAGCTGGTGGGATAGAATGCAGAATCCAGAAAAAGACTCAAGGACACACGAACATTCAACATGTGAGAAAAGTGGCATCCCAACTTTTGGGGGCAAAGACAAACTTTTAAAAAATGTTGCTAGGACAACCTGAAAAGGCATTTTGAGGGGGAGATATAATTAGATACATACTTTACACCATATACAAAAATAAACATCAAACACTGAGAGGTAAAAATCAAATTAACTGTACAAGTTTTAGAAGCAAACTTGTGAATTCTTTTATAACCTTGGTATAAGAAAAGCCTTTTTCACTATGACTCAAATCTGAATACAATAAAAATAAAATGGAAGCATTTGACTACAGTTTTTGTTTGGTGTGGCAAAAGCACTATAAGCAAAATCTTAAAAAAAGCAATATATATCACAGATGAAGAGTTAATAGCCTTAATATAAAAATAGCTTTTTTTAATTTGCAGGACCTGCCATGTCCTCTGCCCTGTCGTCTGTATGGGAAACACTCAATTATCTTTCAATATTCAGCTCAAATGTTACTGTTTCTGAGCCCATTCCTAAGCAAGCACCTCCTCACCCCACCCAGCTCCAGGCATCTAGCAATACACTGAGCACTGCACCAATGTTATTCCTGTTAGTTTATTGTACACACCTGTTTTCATAACTGTCTTTCCCACTGGATTGTGGGTTCCCTGAGGGCAGGAACTAGATCTCATTTTTCTGTGTATCCCCTCACTGACTCAAAGCAAGCACTTAATGGACGATCGTTGGATTTTTATTATCATTGTCGTCATCGTTGTCATCGTTATTATCATCATCTCCTTATAGAGGAGAGCATGGCCAATGATAGCACAATTTTGCAGTGTAAACAAATGTGGATAGAGTGTGGAAGGTGAGGTTCAAGGTCAGTGGCTCTGACCTTGGGCAAATAACTTTCCTACTCTGGGCTTTGGTTTCTTTTTTTCTGTCAAAAGAAAGGAACTTCACAGTCTATAAGCTCCCTTCCAAAACCCCATTTTGTGCTTCCATTCTGCTGAACCAACTGTACAAATTATTTCCTAGCTGGGATGTCAGAGTGTGGTTCCTCTGAACCTCATGAAGAGAGGCTGAGATCTCCCACTAGGGACTGGCGAATCCCAGGTCTAAAACAGCCTAAGTCACAGTTGCCCTTCACGCTGTCCCGCACAACTCTTACCTGACCTTCATGAGCCCTGCTCTCTGTGAGAAATCCTTTGAGCTGTAATTACTAATGGATGTTTGTAAAGTCTTGGCAATTCTCAGGCAACAGAGGTAATCAAAGTCCAATTTATTATGATAATTGTTATTAGTACAGCTCTTCATTATTTGTTGATATTAATGGCAGGACCAGCAGGTATTTGAAGGTTGAGGCTGGCCATGCCTGGTGAGAAAAAGAGAAAAATGTGGCTGTGGAGAGGATTACATTTGGGGTCTTTTGGGGATTCCTGCTAGTTTCAGTCAGGCCAGATTCTACTGTGTGGGGTTATGACTCAGCATGAAGCATGGCACTAAATACACAGGACTGCCTAATGACATTCTTCCATGTCCAAGTTCAGAATGTGGTCCAGTCAATTATGGTCTCATTGAGTCTTAGCTTACTCATCTGTTAAATGAAGATACATATAATATCAATTTATACTTGCTGTGGTTGAAGAATAGGTTTGAGGCAAGTAAGAGTGGATTTGGCAAGACTAATTAAGAGGCTGTTGAGGTTTCTCAGGCAAGAGGTGATGGTATTCAGGACTAGGATGGTGACACTTGAAATGAGAAAAGTATATGAATTGGAGAGAAGTTTAGAGTATAGAGACAGTAGGACTTGCTGACAATTGGATATAAAGGGTGTCCCAAAATTCATGCAAGAAGTAATTTTGATCGAAAACACAGGTTTATAATTAAAAATCGTAAATTTTCATTGCTCAGCAATGAAAAAGCATTGTTCTTTCATGTAGTGCTCCATTTTTAATAACCCTGAACTGTCAGCTGTCCCGCTGTCCTTTTTCCCCCATTGGCAACACTTTACCACACAAATGAAGCAAAATTCAAATCTTGCGTGAATTTTGGGACACCCTTTAGAAGGTGAGGTGTGTTGGGTATCCAAGACTTCTGAGATACGAAAGACTTTGGGATGTTTTTAAGGGAAGAAATGAGTTAAAAAACAACCATTGCCTACTATTTCTATCCATCTCTTATATGTTTGGTTTATTTGACTCTCCTCTCAACTCTGTATCCTGAGGGATTGAGTTTATGGGTTTGCAAAGTTGGGGGCTATGATGGTAAAAGATGGAACTTGACTAAAATTCAGCATCCAGGAAGGGGCTGCAGAGGAGCTGTCTCACTTCTCCACTCCTCTTTTGTAAGTACAGCATTCTCAACCTTCCTCTGAGATCTTACTTTTTCTTTCTCCTTAAGGTATCTAGTGGGGGTCAGCTGGTGTCTCTGCACACCCTGGACTTCACTGATTTTGTTTCTCTTCCCTGCATTCTGTCTGCAGTCAATTCAAATTCAACAGTGGGTTAAAAAGTCTGGGGGCCCATTGATTTTTGCTTGTTCTTCCCTTCCTGAACCTCTACAACACTTCATCTCATTTATAGCACCTGAGATATTTTAATGGTAGCTGACATTAACAAGTGTTTACTGCTCACCAAGCACCATGAGAAGCATTTTTCACGCATCCTGTCATTTAATAGTTACAAACACTTAAAAAAAGTTGATTGTATGGGTACCAAAATTTTCCAATGAGAGAGGAACTCAAGAGAGCCAAACTTACTTGCCTAAGGTCACATAGATGGCCAGGGCCAATCTATAAATCTATGCCTCATACTAAGCATATTCCTTAAAAACGCTGAGAGGAAAAAAACTCTGAGGTCCATTAATCTTATTTAATAGCATTAATTAATAGCATTAAGGCCATTGTATTGTACAAGAAACAGACAGAATCCTTGAGTAAGATGGCTCCAGTTTAAAATTGTATCACAATATTGATGGAGAAGCAACTTATGGAGCATTTGAGAAAACATGGTATTATGATACTGACTGGTATCTCCTCCAGGCCCCTATATATGACACATTCCCCTTCTAGGAGTGCTCATGAAAAATATGTAAGCTTCTTTCTATCCAGTAAGAGAAGCTATGCAAACCTGACATGTGCCCCATTTTGCCTTGGCTTCCAGGAAGCTCAAGAGAAATATATAATACTCTATTTCATTAACCAACTACACTAGGTTTCTGGAGTAATGATAACTTTTCTTCCACTAAGATTCTTGAATTAATTAAAGATTTTAACTGATATGCATACATATTCATATATACATGTATATATGTATATTTATGTATACACATATATATTCATGCCAAAATATTTATGTGTATGATATAAATCTGTGTATATATATATGTGTGTATGTATCTCTGTGTGTATGTGTGTGTATATATGAATTTGCACACACATATATTCATGTTTGGAACACCTTCATTTGAAAGGTGCCTAGGAATGCACAAATCACACTTATTATTTACCCCTCACAAGGGCCCCAGTGAGCATGGGAATTTACATCTCATCCCTACTTGACAAGTGGCCAGTATTCAGATCATGCAGCTAAAATATGCCAGAGGCAGTTTTTTAAACCCATGGATCCAGTTTTCAAATTCAGAGGTTTCCCCACTTTTTCACCATCTGGGAGGCCAATGGGCTGAACTTCATGGAGACTCTCAGTTTCAAAGAGGCCTGATGGATGCAGAAACCCTGCATCAGGAGACTTAGGCTGCTATTTCTACGAACGTTTTTGGGACTGGAGTCTGGACCAATGATGCCTCAAGACCCAAGCTGACAAGATTATCAGCTGCCAACATTTGTGTAACCTTCATTTCCTTCTCCAAATGAGTTTAAAGTATATTTGCATTGAAAGGCAAATGTTCTTAGTCCCTCAGGTCTTATAGCATGATAATAAAATCTGTAGCAATTGTATGTGAGTGAAAAAATAAATTAGTAACCTGGGAGAGCTCATCTAGGTATTTGTACAAGATGACACTCTGGGAATTTCTCTCTCATCTGGAAAGAGAAGCTTGAGATCCCACAGAGCTTCAACAGTTCAGAGCTTTTAAGATCAGATGGTAGAATGGAGGCCTGGAGGTAGATAAACCCAAGGGGCTGGGTTTACCCCATGTGGGCACATAGCTGGAATGCACTGTGTATGTATGTATGTATGTATGTATGTATGTATGTATGTATGTATGTATTGCAGTTAAGCATAGCCTCATTACTAGCCTTGGCCAACAGAATGTGAAAGTGCTGTGTATCATTTTGTGTGGAAACTTTTCAGAACAGTGCCCTATGTGGCTCATTTCTCTTTCTCTGCTTTGGTGATTTTGGAAGCACGTGTCAGAATGGACTTTCCATTAGCCCGAGTTCTGGAGTGTCTATGATAAGCAGAGCCTTCCTGATGCCTCATTTTGGACATGTAGAAGGAGAAAAGAAAAAAAGAAAAGAAAAAGTATTTCATGGTTGTTTGTTACTATAGCATAATTTAGTTTATCCTAACCAACATAAGAGTATTCTTATAAACTCCCTGATGGGATATATAAGACCTAAGCCATGAGATTGCCTGTGTGGTCTTAGCTCTAATTTATTCGAGCTGGGGTCTCCCACATCTCCTCATCCCAGGGCTCACCTGAGCTTTTCTCATGTGGTATGTGAACAGTCACTGAACTAAAAATGAAATAAGGATATAGTTTTGGGAGGGGCACGGTCATACTCAAAAAACAAGATTAGTTATGCCAAAAGACTCAACAAGAGTCCAAGCTTGAAACCATGTATGGAAAGTTAAACTATGAAGAATAAAGCATGGGGTGGGGTTATAAAGCAAGTGAGTCAGGGTAGTCAACAGCTGTGACATAAGCATGTTCCAATGGTCCTCCAGAGTTAGAAAGATATGTGCTTCCATGTGGAGTCTACTGGACAAATTGGGATATGCCAGGTAAGAATACTCCAATTCCCCTCTCCTTCAGTAAAACAGAAAAAGGGGAATGAGAACAAATATTATAATAAATGTGACAGTTGCCTTAAGTACAATGTTTCATTTACCGCTCTTCATATTTTTAGGAGATATATCATTATTATGCATATTGAAATGTTAAGTTTGAATTACAGCTGTTTCCGGCTTAAGTTCACATTATTGGGAACAGCCATAATTCAAAGCCAAGTCTGTTCGATGTCCATCCCACCATGCCACAGGAAACCCATCCATGTGCAAACATTCTTTGAACAGTGCTTGGACACAACTAAATGCAGTTTCTTCCAACTCATTCAGAGACACAGAAATTATCCCTAACCTAGCTCTACCTAGATCATCCTGACTATTATAACGTGATTACACTACAAACATGATGACCCATTCAAAATAGCATCTGGCTTCCAACTGCTCTCAAGAGGCAATTGAGTTCAGGAGATGGAATAGGCAGTGAGAGAAAGAGAATAATCATCCTCTACTTCCCACTGCTCTTATTTAGCCCACCATTTGGCAGAGACATCATCCAGGTTCAATGTGTCCCCACATGATAAAAAGGATATGGCAAGGAAAGAGTTTTCTCTTTGCATAAATAGAATGTGCACAACTGCACTGCCCCACACAAGGGGGCTTCTGATGGGTATTTGCATGAATTTGCCACACTTGTTTTGTATCCAACTGTCAATTATGGTCCATTCAACTTCACAATCATAGCTAATGGCAGTGGGGATGCAGAGAACCGTAGATTCAGCAGACTTCATTCTGGGAAGAGTGGGGAAGAAACCATCCAAAACTGTACCCACCCGCTGTTTATAATGGAGACAGTTACTCTGGGTACCATTTGGGGGATTTGGAGGAAATCAGGCTGCCCAGGAGCCTGGAGCTCGGGAAATGAGACAGCTGGGGAAAAGTTTTACTACTACGATGGAAGGAAAGTCCTATAGGGCTCATCTGTCTATGGTGAAAATAGTTCAGCACCACATCTCTTGTGCTATGTTGAATGGAAACTCAGTCTACTCACACTTATTTGGTGCCTTTCAGTATTCAAGATCATTTCTCATTTAATTCTCAGAATGATTGTGTGAAGTATGTATTGCTATTTCAATTTTATAAGTGAGGAACTGAGACTCAGAGACAACAAGAAATAATTTGTATCTTCATCTATTCATTCATAAAACGATCACTGAGTATCTACTATGTGCTAATTTTTTTACTCACTATGAGTGATACAGCAGCAAACAAAACAAGTTTCTATCTCCTGAACTCAGTCTAACAAGGGAGGCATGCCCTACATGCAAAACAAGTACAATTAAAACTATGCCCATTGTTATAAAGAAAATGAACAGGTTAACATGCAAATGAGTACTGGTGTGGATGACTCTTAGATAATATGGTTGGGAAGTTCCCAAAGAATTTGACATTAATGATGAGGTCTGAAAAAATGAGAATGTACCAGCTGCACAAAGAATGAAGAGAAGAGAGATTTGTGTAAAAATAAAAGTTTGAATGAAGGCTCTGAAATGAGAGAAGTATCTTGGAAATAAGGTATTAGAAAATAGTCAAGAGAAAACAGTAGTTAAAATGTAGCAGGCGTAAATAAATCCGGAGCACAATGCTAGATTCTGGGTACCCTTTTTAAAGATGGCATTGGGGAAAAAAGGCAGTCTGTCTATTGAAGGGCAGAATATATAGGATTTGAGAGACACAGAAATCATGCCATGTGAGAAACAGAAGTAGCTGCATGTTAAATATCAATGATAAATGGCCTAGTGGCCAGGGATGGTAGTTGGTACTTTCATATTTTTCTCCAAAAGGCTGACTTGGGGGGGAAAAAAAAAGAAGAATTGCTTTGTTCAAATCAATACAAGTGCTTAAGAGGACAGAGTTAAGAAGACAGAATTCGTTTTATAGAAGGAAAACATTTCTAATAATTTTACCTGCTCCCTAAAGAATCAAGTCTCTTTTTTCTCCAGAGAATTGCAGTGGTCAAGCTGAGGCTAGGTGATGACCTGCCAAGAATGCTTTCTTGGTAGATTTCTTGTTGGCTTCTAGTCTAGACTAGATGACACCTCAAAATCTACCCAACTCTAAAGTGCTGTAGATCTGTAATAATATAGTTGTAGCCAAAACGGTCACAATACAGTTCAAGTCACAAGGAAGACAGGGGCTTAAAATTCAGCACCAAGGACAGTGCCACCAACAGCCAGAACTGCCCTTGTACTCTGTGAGAAAGCATCAGTAAAAGTGATATTATAATACTAATTGGATCAAAGCCCAACACAAGTGTCTATGAACAACTCACACTTTATGAGGATACCTGTAAGGACTCTGAGCACCATGCTTCATAATTCATATCGTACTTGGACTATCCATAGTGCTTATGCGGCTGGATTAAAACATCCCACATTTATATACACAAAATGCCTTTATCCTCATCCTATAACAGTCAACATGTAATAAGTGACCTCCACACATTCTTAAATCCAATGATTAGGTGTCTGAAATACTATTTCACGTTATTTATTTGTTTATTTTGGTTTCTCCCCTACTAGAATGTAAATGCTATGAGGACAAGGATTTTTCTAGTCTGTTTGGCTTACTTACTGTTTTATTCCCAGTACTTAGAAGGCTCTTTTTTTTTTTAAACATACAGTATATGCTTGCTATATATTTGCCTAATTAATTAACCCTCCTTAATACCCATAGACTAAAGTTATCTGTACCCTAAAATTCTCTTACCCTGCCATAACTGAAACTTGCAGGTGGGATTAGGAGCAATTAAATTGATTGACAGCTAATTATTCAACCTTGCCCACAACTATCATGCAAAAAATGACTATTATGCTTTCCTCTAACTTGTTTTATTAATAATTTAACTTTGTATCATCATTTGTCTTTGTTTTTAATCTTCTAGTGGCACAGGTTTGCTGAATTCTGATTTTTACTTCACCCAAGTAACGTTCCCCCTCTTATTAGGAAAACAAAGTACCGCTTTTTTTAAAAAACAAAATCCACTACTTTTGTATTTTGACTTGCTTTATAGTTGCTGATTTTTATGTTTACTTATAGTTCCCTTTGTTTCTCCCTCTTTCTTTGTAGATTGTTGTTTCCTGGCTTTTTTTGTTTTTTATAATAGAAATTTTTTGTTGTTGTTAA
>PVKE010007807.1:0-49527 GCA_004027555.1 Craseonycteris thonglongyai
AAAAATAAAAAAAAAAAAAAAAAAAAAAAAAGAGCCTGGGAAGCCGGGATGGCTCAGTGGGTTAAGCGCTCACTTTGCAGCCCTGGGGACCCAGGATCGAATCCCGGCCCCGACCCATGTGGACCCATATGCTGAACTGGGGAGTGCCCCCAGTTCAGTTCTCACCAGGGTGAGACCCCAGCCCAGTTCCTGCCCTGTGCAGCCCCGTGCCCACCTGTGGAATGAAACTATGTGGAAAAACCAATGCTGTCAACTATGGAGACTGTTCTGGGCCCTCCCCCTTCTCTCTGTCTCTGTCTCTCTCTCTCTCTCTGTCAAAAACAATAAAAATAAATCTTTAAAAAGAGCTACATATCTCTGAAGTATGTGGACCAAAAGTCTCCCAGCAGGGCTTGCCCAGAACCACTGACTGTCAGGGGTCTGGGAGATGCTTTTCTGCTGTAGGCCTGTTTCCTCACCTGTAAAGTGGGGACAATAATGGTGATGACCTCATTGCCTACCATGTAGTAAAGCACATGGAGCACACTGGCTTTGAAAGACTTCCTCAGAGGCTTGGTGCCAATGAGGGCCGGGAGTGTGGTGAGGGGCAGACAGCCTGGCTTTCCTCAGGCAGGAGAGATTGGGTCACTCTCCCTATGACCTCCCTTTGCTGGCTCCTGTGGGACCTTCTTGTGTATTAGCTACCCGTTCAGTCAGTCAGTCAGTCAGCAAACTTCTATAGGAGCACTGAGGACACAGGAACAAATCAGACTCAGCCCTGCCCTCAAGGGGCCCCCAAGCTTGTGGGGGACACAGAAGCCGGGCTGAGAAACGAGGCTCTGATGGGGGAAACCGATACCCAAACTGCCAGGAGAGCAGAAGAGGAGGTCCTCCCCTGGGTCCCTTCCAGCTCTGTATAAGCCTCACTTTCCTCACCTGCAAAATGGGACTTACAGAATAGTTTTCAGGTTCGTGTGAGAAAATGGATTGGTGGAAAGAACTTTCTAGACTCCCATGTGCATCTAGACAGATGAGCAGGACTATATCAGGAAAGCAGAGACCTAGTAATAGAGTGATGCTCATGGTTAGGGGGTCTTTCTTCAGGGCAGTTGACAATCCTCTGGTTTTAAGAAGTTTTCAAGTAAAGGAACGACGCTCTTAACAGCTGCTTCGCTGGGCAGAGTAAGGGATGGGGCTGAGATTTGGTTGCTTGTCTGGTTTTCTAAACTGCCAGGGCCGGTCTGAGTGATGGGAGATCAGGAGCAGAAGCTGACGGGATCCAATCACTCTGTTCCCCTTGCCTAACCTCCCAGAGGTCAAGGAGCTGAGGGGGTGGGGACACAAAGCTCACTGCAAAGGGACAGAATTCTTTAGAGGACGAGGCTTCTGTAACCATGTGGACAATGTCGTTGCTGCAATGAGACACAGCCGTGTTTCTTCCTCAGGACCAGTCAGAGCACGTGATCCAGGGCCGGCATGGCAGCTCCCCAGTGCTGGGCACCCAGGTTCCTTCTCTTCTGTTGCTCAGCCATCCCTAGCGGGGGTGTCCTTATTCACGTGCCTCAAGCCACAAAATGGCAATTTGTGCGTCATTCTAGGCAGAGGGAAGCAAGAAAGAGAGAAGGGGTCGGTGCACTCCTTTCCTAAGGGCATGCGGTAGTCAGCCTCCAAGAAGGGCCCCCAGGATCCCTGCATCCTGGTGTCCCTGCCTTTGCTTTGTCCCCTCCCACACCAAGCAGGGCAGACCAATAGGATATTTTGGGAAAGTCAGTGTGTCAGTGAATATGACTTCTGAGGCCATGTCATAAAAGACAGTGTAGCTTCCACCTTGCTCTCTGGGGCCAGTAGCTCTGGGGGAAGCCAGCTGCCACGTCTGAGGATACACATGTGGGCCTGTGGAGAGGTCCACATGGGGAGGAACTGAGGCCTCCTGCCAGGAGCCGGCATGCACTTGCCACCATGTCAGGGGGCCACCTTGGGAGAGCAGCCTTCAGCCCCAGGTCACTGCGGCCCAGCAGACATTGTGACTACAGCCTCACGCGAAAGCTGAGCCAGAGCCTCTCAGCTAAGCCATCCCTAAATTCCAGACCCACGGGGACTGTGTGAGGTGGTCAATATCTATTGTCGTTTTAAGTGGCTCAGTTTGGGAGAAATTTATTACTCAGTAATAGATAATTAACACAGGTCACCATTCAGAAGGTTCACTTACCTCTATTTGAACTTAGCCTAGTTATATGACCATGTATAGCTGCCAGGGACCCTGGGAAAGATAGTCTTAAGTTGGGCAGCTTGGTGCTCAGCTAAGACTTCAGTGACTTCACCTGCCTGAGGCAAATCCCTTGCTATCTCTAGGGCTCTACCAGCCCATCTATGAAATGGGTGTTTGGGGGAAACTGGGATGGCTCAGCGGGTTGAGCACTCACTTCGTAGCCCTGGGGACCGAGAATCGAATCCCGGCCCCAGCCGGTGCAGACCCATATGCTGAACTGGGGTGTGCTTCCCATGTGGGAGTCCCTCAGTTCGGTTCTTGCCTTCCGGTTTGGCCCCTGGCTCGAGGGGGCATGCCTCCCATGCAGAAGGCCCCCCGCCCAGTTCCCGCCCTACTCCGCCCCCGCTCACCTGTGTGGAACAAAACCATGTTTAAAACTAATGAGGTTCAACTATGGAGACTGCTCTGAGCCCTCCCCCTTCTCTCTGTCTCTCTCTGTCTCTGTCAAAAACAATAAAATAAATCTTTAAAAAAAAAAAAAGAAATGAATGTTTTGACTTATGTCACCAGTTTTCAAAGTTTTATGTTTAATAGTAAAACCCTTTGTTTCAAAAAAGCAGTCTTACACTGACACACACACTGTTAGCACCCCAATATTGTGAACCTCAGTGGGACTTCTGCCAGCCCATGTGACACTGCAGGCGGGCTGCACCTGTGCTCAGGGGGAGGCTGGACGTGCTGAGAAATGAACGCCCTCGCAGGGGAATTGGTGGGTAAGTAGCCAGGCGCCCTCACCCCTTGGCACAGCTTGACGGGGACAGGCGTGTTCTCCATGGGCTCCCAGAGGTCCCCTGCGACCTGCCGTGGAAACTGGCTTGTTAGCACACGCTTTATCCATTGTCTCCCCTCCCTATCTCATTTCCCTACTCCCTTACCTAAGTCGCCTAGCAACACAACCCAAATCAATGACTTGTGTTCAGATCCTCAGGATCTGCTTCTGCTTCCAATCAAGTGAGAACCCCCAAATGCAAAGCAAATAACAACTGTGGTCCCCGGAGGCAGGAGGGTCAGGGAGAGTCGTGTCATGGGAGGACCTTCCTGGAGGGGTGGGCCTGCACATGACCTTGAGCTATGAGTAGATTATGAAAAGGAAGGGAGTAAATAGGTATGAACCCAGATACCAGGAGGTAGGACCCTGAGGCGATAATTTGCTGTCCCCTTCCTCCATGCTGACCAAGTCACACAGTAGCCGTTCTCTCTGTATCTTCTTTTCACTCAGGACCATGTTTCTCTGTTGACCAAGAAAGTGACCCAGAAATGATTGTGGTCACTTTCTTATTGAGCCGGCGATAGAGGCAGAGGACACACATGAGGCCCTTTCCCCAGCTCCCATGTTCCCAAGCCACTTCTTCAGTGAGAACACTCAAGCCCCACTGGGGGCCACCCCTGCTCAGTTCCCAAACTCTGGGACAGATGAAGGATCCCCAGGCCGAGTCCTGAGGTCAGAGTCCAATGCATGCTGAGCAGGGTGGTCCTAGGAGAAATCGCTGGGAAGAACGTCCAGCTGCCCACCCTAGGGTGGCCTCACGCAACAGTCTTTATCCCGCTGAACTTGTGTCTCTTCAACAGTATCCACATACCAGGATCACGGGACAGGATATGTGAAAGAGCTTCGTAAACCACAAACCATAAATAGTCATACTGTCCAGCAGCGAGTTATCATTACAAGGAGAGCAAAGCCCTGTCCTTGTTCCACACTGTGTCCCAGCACCTGGCACAGGGCCACACCCACGGGAGGGGCTTAGTAAATGCTTTCTTGCTGAATGAATGAGTGAATGAATGAATGAATGAGAGTTTGGATGTTACTAGTTCAACAATTCAATCTAACAAAGTATCGCTAAGGGCTTAGTATGTGGCAGGAGCTGGGCTGGGCAGTGAGGAAAATCACAGATAATAAAATGAGATTTCTTACCCTTAAGAACTTATGGTAGGGAAGCTGGGATGGCTCAGCGGGTTAAGCGCTCGCTTTGCAGCCCTGGGGACCGAGGATTGAATCCCAGCCCTGGCCCATGTGGACCCATATGCTGAACTGAGGTGTGCTTCATATGTGGGAGGCCCCTGGTTCGGCCCCTGGGTCAAGGGGGTATGCATCCTATTTGGGAGGCCCCTGGCCCAGTTCCCACTCTGCACAGCCCCTGCCCACCTGTGTAGAATGAAACCATGTTGAAAACTGATGCCGTACAACTATGGAGACTGCTCTGGGCCCTCCCCTTTCTCTCTGTCTCTGTCTCTCTCTTGTCTCTGTCAAAAACAATAAAAAAAACTCTCTGTCTCTGTTTCTCTCTGTCAAAAATCAATAAAATAAATCTTAAAAAAAAAAAAGCTTAAAAAAAAAAAGCTTATGGCATAAGAGGGGAACAAACTCTTTTCAAGGCCCAAGTTCGTACTCCTGAGTATCCTCTGCCCATCTAACTTGAATCTCAACTCCAGGTCACTGCTCAGGTTGTCTGTGGTGCTGAACTGTGGGCCAATCCCCTGATCCCACCTCCTGGTATTGACATCCTTGTGTAATTCCTTCCCCTTGAGTGTGGGGAGGGCTATGATTGGCTTCTAACCAACCAAATGTGACAAAGATGATGGACATGATTACATGTATGATTCTGTTACAGAACTTGTAACATTCCTCTTGTGAGAAGGCTCCATCTCCCTTGCTGGTGTTAATGACGCAGGGGGGAGCCCATGTGGCAAGGAACTGAGGGAGGCATCCCACTGACAACCAGCAAGAAGCCAAGGCCCTCAGTCTGACAAGACCAATGAACTGAATTCTGTCAACAACTGTGTGAACTTGTAAGTGGATCCTTCCCCAGTCTGGCCTCAGATGAGACCGCAACCCCAGTCAACACTTTGTCACCTTGAGACCCTGAGCAGAGGACTGAACTAAGCCCTGCTCACATTCCTGACCCACAGAAGCAGTGAGATCATAAATGTTTGTTGGTTTGTGGTAATTTGTTACACAGCAGTAGATGACTACTACATTCTTCCTTCCCCCTGAAATGCCTTGTCCTATTTACCAGCTGGTTAGTCTTCTTTGAAGTAGGCATATGCTGCTTTTGCCTTCCCAGCATCCCATTGTTCTCCCTCTGGTAACACAACCCAGTTTCCATGTGGGGAACCACCCCCCTCCCACTGTTGGTCCATTTCTTTTTTTTTTTTTTTTAACTGAACTGGGGGCCTCACCGCATTCGGGAAGCTCACCCCAGCTCAGCATGTGGGTCCTGCCTGGGCCGGAGCCGGGATTCGATCCTCGGTCCTCAGGGCTTCAAAGCGAGCGCTTAACCCGCTGAGCCATCCCAGCTTTCCCCCATTTCTTTCTTATGGGGCTGACTCCACACTCTGGCTCCAGGGAGTGACACATGATCCTGGATTCAGCCAATCAGAATATTCCATTCATCTAACCATCAGCAATAGGTTCAGGGGCAAGGATATGGCCCAAATTGGTGACCAGAGTAAACACTGAGTTTGCTAAACTGCTGGAATATAATACCACAGCTCTGGGGGCCATTTGTGCCACTGTGCAGAGAGGACCCACTTCAAAATGGGGCCACTAAGTAGGAAAACAGAACTGAAATACGGCTGGAGACAAACCCTTCATGGTATTATTCACCTGAACACCTGGGTCCAGGCTTGCCTGAACCTAGCGATCTACCTCTGGACATTCTGCTGAGGTGAGTCAATGAAAAGCCATTGAGTCAGGTTTCTGTCACTAGCAGAAGAGAACGTTCTGATTCATACACTCATCTCTACAGATATAATTCAATAGCCTTCCTCCAGGAAGTCTGCCCTGAACACCCACACTCTCCCCACTCGGCATTTCATTTGACTCTCTCCTGTTCTTCAGCTTCTTGAGTGTGAGTTGTGACGCTCCAACAAGATCTGAAGCATGTTTAAAGAACTTTCTCTAGTGTCAGGCATGTGGGAGGTTCCCAAACCAAACAACGTTTTTTTTGTTTGTTTGTTTTGTTTTTTTAATAAAGATTTATTGTATTGTCTGAGAGAAGGTGAGAGAGAGAAGGGGGGAGGGCCCAGAGCAGTCTCCATAGTTGTACATCATTAGTTGTGACATAGTTTCATTCCACACAGGTGGATGTAGGGCCCTGCACAGGGCAGGTGGGAACCAAACTGGGTGGTTGCTTGAGTTCCGGTTCATGAAGAGTCTACTATATTTCTAACAAGTTTCCAGTATTGCTACCAAGCTTCTAACTGCAGCTCCTGGGACCATACTTTGAAAAACACTGAATTACATGCTATTAAGAAGATGATAGGACCAGTAAGGGAAAACAAGTCAGGTATGGAGCAAGGAATCCCAAGTCTCACTAAGGGACAGCTCCAAGGAAGAAGACCCACTTTAAGGTGGCCACCGCTGACCCCAGGTGCTGGGCACCCACCACTCGACCATTCATTGTTCTTGCTAAAAAATGGGTCAGGTGTGCCCCACCTTTGTCTGTAACCCAAGTCTCCTAGATGTTGTCATTTCTGGCTTCAAAACTTCTGAGAGCTCCTTCCAGGCGAGTGCAGGAATGAGAACAACTGCTATTTCGGGCAGCTGGGGCTCATTTGGGACATACAAAGCTCAGAGAGGGGCGATCATTTGCCTGAGGCCACCCAGCACGTACATATTGAAGTCCAGATCTGAATTCAGGTTGACCAGGCTTTTTCCACACTACAGCCTGGTTATTTGAAGTCTTCCATGCCTCCAGGGAAATTTCCCTGTCCCAGAGGCACATACTAAGACCCTTAAGAATGTCTGCATGTGACTGGAGAAGGGAGGGCAGGGGCTTTCCCAAGAGTCTGTCACAGTCAAGTCCCCAGGGGGAGCTGACCACTCACTCCCTCGATGGGCCCAGCCAGCTTCCTCCAGGCATTAGTGGCCTGGCTGATACCACCATGTCATCAGTGGCTGTGATGGCAAGAGTTCTTGGTCAATTTGATGTGGTGCTGACCCCAGGCCCGTAGGCCTCACAGCACAAACACACAGAAACCCTAAAAGAAGGCTCCGGTGTTGTCTCTGGGCCTCGCCTGCCCATTCTCTGTCTCTTTGTCTGTGTGTGTGTGTGTGTGTGTGTGTGTGTGTGTGTGTCTTTCTCTTTCCTGCGCTCTCTCGCCATTTTGCCTCCGTGTGTCTGACTCGCTTTTCCTCTCTTTTTCTGCCTCTTACCCTTTCTCTATGCATCTGATCCTCTCTACTCTTCTGTCATCTCCAGCTCTGGTTCTCTCCTCTCTCTTTCCCTCTGCCTCTCTTCCCTTTGCCCTGTCCTTCCTCTTCTCCCTGCACCCCTCCTCTCTCCCCCTTGTCCTCACTCTCCCTCCTCCCACCCCCTGGAGCTTCTTCCTGCCAGGAGACCCAGTGGCCTCTCTGAGAGACCGGGCTCCCCAGGGGCCTCTCAGGAAGTGCCGTTTCCCCTCTGACCCCAGCAGCTGGCCATGGGGACACAGCTTTCCTTCCATCCTGTCCACTCAGGCAGGATGTGCAGGATCCCTGGGGCTCAGGACAACATGTCTCACTTTTGGGGGGCTCTGGGGACAGCCTTTACCAGGACCACAGAGGGTAAAGGGCTGGGCTGGGGCCAGGTAAGCAGGGACGAACCCTACTTTGTGGGTGTTGTTAGCACTAGACCAAGTCCAAGGGGTGGGGCCTCAAAGGCCAGAGTCCCTTTCCTGGAAGACAGAAGGACATGTAAGGACAGGAGCTGCGAGCGGGGGTATGTAGCAAGAACTGAAGCTTGGGAGGCAAGAGAGGTCTGTGCAGAGGCGGGGGCTTCTGGGCCATCTGGGAGGGTAACCACCCTCCTGACTTGGCACAGCTCTTAATACAGGGTCCGGCGGAAGTAACACTCTGCCAGGGCATTACCAGCTCATAAAAAAGGGGCGTTCTCTCTGCCGGACCCTGTATCTATTTTTTCCTGGACTCCATATGTTTTTACATCCACCGGATGACCCTTAGAATAGGGGCTGTGTTATGTTAGAAAGCATGCAGGGGTCAGAGTCACAAGTCTGGGGTCCGATTCCATGTCCACCTGTCCCAGCCTGTGTCCTCAGACATGAAGATATAAAAGCCCCAATTATTATAGTGACTGTAGAGAGTAGATGGGGATTAAAGGAGTGAGAAAGAAAAGGAATTCACCACTTACTGGTCTAGGCTGCTGTAAAATATGAGCATGAACTTGACCTAAACCACACACATTTCTTAGCTTAGAGTTTTGGAGGTCTGAAGTTTAATACAGGTTTCACTGTGTTAAAGTTAAGGGGTTAGCAGGGCTGCATTAGGGGGCTCTGGGGGAAATCCATTTCTTTGTCCTTTTGAAGCTTCACAGTCGTTGACTCATGGCCCCTTCGTCTGTCTTCAAAGCCAGCAGAATGTGGGCGGCCTCTAGAAGCTGCAAAAGGACAAAGAAATGGATTTCATAGTCACATCTCCCTGACTTTTCTTCTGCCTCCCTCTTTCCCATGTATGGATCCTTGTGATTACACCGGGCCCACCCAGGGAAGGCAGAATAATCACCCTATTTTCTTAGTTGAGATATAATTGACATACAACATTGTATTCGTTTCAGGTGTATAACATGATGATTTCATATTTGTAATGCCCATAATAAGTTTAGTTAACATCCATCACCTCGTATAGTAAGGTGACCCGATTGTAACATTGGTAAAGCGGGACACCATTGGCCCGGGGGGGAGGGGGTTCTTGATTAAAAATTGGGTCTATCTCCCGCCGTTCCCTAGCTTGTCGTGCAGTCTTTCCAAAAATCGGGACTTTTTTAAAACGCCGCGGGACACGGGACAAATTGTTAAAAATCAGGACTGTCCCGCCAAAAGCGGGACCTCTGGTCACCTTATCGTAGTTACACTTTCTTCTTGTGATGAGAACTTGTAAGATCTATTCTCTTAGCAACTTTCAAATATACAATACAGTATTGTTAACTATAGTCACCATGCTCATTTC
Source organism: Craseonycteris thonglongyai (assembly GCA_004027555.1). Lineage (NCBI taxonomy): Eukaryota > Metazoa > Chordata > Mammalia > Chiroptera > Craseonycteridae > Craseonycteris > Craseonycteris thonglongyai. The sequence goes on from PVKE010007807.1 coordinate 9,192, forward strand.
CCTATTTGAAGGCCAGCTAATAAGCAACCTTAATTCCACCTGCAACTGTAATCCCTCTTTGCCATGTAACCCAACTATTCACAGGTTCAGGAATTAGGGCGTGGCCATCTTTGGGGGCCATATTTTTGCCTACCGTAACTTGCTAAGCGGAGTTTTTACAGACCCTGACTCACTTTCATCTCCCCCCACCCCCAGTCCTGGAGGGTTAATATTGTTATCCCCAGATGAAGACACTGAGGTTAAGATTACTCCGACATTAAGTGGTGGAGCTGAAATTCCAAGCCAGGTCTGTCTGACCCCACAGCCCACACTCTTTCCACCTCATCACAATCTTTTCAAATCCCGAGCTGCTACAGAAAAGTGAGAAGTTACTTCGTTCATTTAGCAAGTTTGTGAAGACCTCTCTATGTGCAAAGCAAAATGCTGAATGTTCTGGAGGGATGCTCAGAGGATTAGGATGTGGGCTCTGTCTCCAGAGGCAATTATAGCCCGTTGAGGGGAGAAGACGTAACCCAAATGCGGGTGAGGGCCAGGAGAGGAATGGCTCCTTGGCTGCTGATTAGAACCCTGGAGGGAGAGCTGGTTTTAGGTTCAAACCCAGCTCTACTGCTCACTAGGAATGTCCTAGAGTAAGTGAGCCTCACCTGTAATGATGATAGTCATTACTTCAATCAGCCTTGCCTGTCAGGAGGCCTCAGATGATGTTTACAAAGCATTAAGCAGGTGCCCAGGAAAGTCAATAAACGCAGTTCTTGTCATTATTATTACCAGGATTCAGGGACAGATGAATGACACAGGATGCTTGTGAGTGCATTCTTTTGAGAGGGAGGTTAAAAGGAGCACTGAACAGGGACTTAAAAGGCCAGCGCTGGAGTTCTTGTTGCTCCCCAGTGACTGAGGAATCATAAGCAAGTGGCTTCTTGACTCCAAGCCTCGGCTTCCTCGTCCTGAGGCAGGATGGTAAAGCCCGCTGGCCTCTGGGTTTGCGTGGGACTCAAATCGGATTAGGTACAAGTGCATTTTGCGGGTTCTAAAGAGCCACCCAGATGGAAGAGCCCGTCTTCATTTTCCCAGGAGCCTCCTGCAGAATGGGCCGGCCGGTGGGTGGGGATGAGACACTGAGGTAGTGAGTGCTCTAGCGCGCTGTATGCACAGTCACGGCCACATGGACCCAGCAGAACCCCAGGTGCCCAACAGTATTGTGCTTGGAGCTCAGGGAGCCAGCGTGACAGGTTTGCAGAGTGGGGTTCAGGGTCTGGGTCAGACCTGGGTCTGAGGCCTCATCCCATTTCAGGGGTAAACTGAGCAATTGGGGAGCAGGAGGCCTGAGTGCCCACCCACAGGCCTGATGGGGGTCACCCTGAAACCCTCCTGCCAGGAGGCCTTTAGAGGCGGCTACTCCTGTGGTTTTTCAATGTATCTATTACAAGTGAACCATTTCTCCAAAGGACACCTTTCCTGGAAGCCCAGTGGACAGGACTTGTGAAGGGGGAAGCTCATCACTGTGGCCTGAGTCCTGTCCTGACCTGTGCCCCACCCCGTGCCCCACGGCCTTGGGAGGCAGAAGACCCCTCCATTGCTACCCTTTCTGGGGGGAGGGGCTCTGAAGCCTCCGTACCGGCCCCTGCCCTTGTGTGCTGGGTGCCCTCGGACAAGCTGCCTACCCTTTCTGGCTCCTGCCCTTCTGTGATGGGGGAGCGTGATGGGGGTACAGTCGCTGGGTTGTGAGTAAACGCAGTCCACACCCCTGGCCTCCAGCAGCACGCCCCCCAGGGCACACCCTCCCAGCTCACTCTTCACTTCACACCGGCTAGGGCCCCTCCCAGAGGCCTTCTCTGAGACCCCACATCTCACTCACTTGTGCCACAAACTCGATGGCGAGCCTCCTCAATGCCAGGCTGGGCTGGGCGTCATGGGTACATGCGCAGGAAGCGGGCAGGGCCCCCTCTGGGTAGCTCTGAAGATAGGCTCCCAGCCTCCAGGGTGGGAAGTCCCAGGAACTCTTAACATGCTAGGACTCCCTGGGACCTCCTGCCTTGGGACCTGCAGGGGTCAGGCCTCAGCCCAGCAGCCCCCAGCTGTGTCCCTGGCCTTTGCCAGCACACCCGGTGGGCACTGGCAGCTGAAGGAGCTGGGAGGCCTGGGCAGGGTGTCTGGGTTCAGGCTTAATTTTGCTCCTCTGGGGCTGCCCTGTGCTAAGCGAGAAGAATGGCCTCTGTCTCCTGACTCAGGAATGCCGAGCATTTCTTACTACCACTAAGGAGGAAGGGGCCAGGCCTCCTCCCGGCTCTAAGAGAATCCAAACTGTTTGCTAAAACCACAGCCCAGGAGAGCTCTGAGGGGAAATGGAGGTCTGGGCCTGCGGGCACAGATCCTAGCTCTGATTACCCTGTGAGAGAGGAGGGGCCCTGCCTTCAAAAGGAAAGTGATCCAGGGGTGGGTGGATGGAGGCGGGGCAGGAAGAGGACTCTCCCTCCCACACTACTGTGCCGGATCCCGCAGGGAGGGGTGTGGGCAGCTGGGCCTCCCCCCGGGGGCACCCACCTCCCAGCCCAGGTCCTTTCTCATCCCAGCTCCCTACTCTGAAGCTCCCACTAAGCCATCCTCTCCTCTGCTCCCAGACCTTATTTGTCAAATGCCTCATCTCAGGGCCCCTATTGGCTGGGCCTCGTCTCAGCTAATTCGTTCAGGAACTACCATGTGCTCTGTGCTGCTCTTACTGGGCAGCCCAGAAAGGGTAAAGCATGGCTCCTGAGGGCAGGGGCTGTGCCGTTTCTTCTGCTGTGTTCCCAGGGCCCAGACCGGCTTTTCCCAGCACCGCGAGGCCCTCCCCTAGAGCCGGCACCCTGCGCTTAGCGCTCCAGGCCTTCCCACCCTCCTCCCCTCCCCTCCAATTCCCTAGCTGAGCTGCCCCCCAGCCCCAACTCCTGTGTTTGCTCAGCTGCCAGCGAGACCTGCACAACACCTCCACCTGGCCCACAGCCAAGGTCAGTGGACCAGCGTCCCTAGAGACCTGGGCTGACACAGGTGCCCATTGCGGGGCACCAGACCCTCTAGATGACTCCTGTGCGTCTCCTCTGCCTTCCACAACCCTAGTCTGAGTGGTCTCCCCAAATCAGACCTGCCTTTGGCTCCTGTGTCACCCAGGCTTGCACCAGACAAACAGGCCCAGGGGGCTACAGATGCGAGTATGCTTGAATGGTTGACTGGTTGACTCATTGTAGGAAGTTGACTCCACAATTGTGGGGGCTGGCTGCCCGAGTCTGAAATCTGCAAGGCAGGCCATCCGAAAGGGAGGCTGGGCTCTCATCTCCGGAGCCTTAATTCAATCACACCTGCCAAGTTCCTTTTGCCAAATAAGGTAAGGTATTCACGGGTTTCAGGGATTAGGAAGTGGACGCCCTGGGAGGCCATTATTCCGCCCACCGCAGCACCCAGCTCCCATCACTCTGCCTCATTCATTCATTCTCCCATTTTTCCGAGCCTGGCTCACCTACCTAGGCCAGGCCAGTGCTGAGGGCTGCAGGCACAGAATGAGGTGGCCTATGACCCTGCACTCGAGGAAAGCCACTGTCAGGTGCACAGGCAGCAGCCACAGAAGCAGATGACTAAGACAGTGGTAGTTGAGGTTCAGAGGACATGGTGACATGATGGGGGTAAGATCTGAGAAGCGAGGAAGGAAAGACCGACTTGTGTGGTGGGAGCAGAGAGCCTTGTGAGGCCCCTCATCCTGGGGACCCTCACTTGGGGACGGTGGGGACACGGGTTGTACCTGGGTGTGAGGGAAGGACACCGTGGCTAGAAATTTGCTCTCTGAAGTCAGATTTATTCCAACCCTTTATGGCAGGCAGTAGGGGAGGGAATGTGTTATATTAAAACAAACAGACCTGCTAGGGAGTGGAATGCAAAATTCAACAACAGACCTGAAAGAACTGTTGAAAATAAAACAACAAAGACCTGAAGGAACTGAAATGGGCCACCAGCTCAGCTCCTTGAGCTGCCTTTCCCAGTCCTTCTCAACCTTCGGCTCCTTCTAGGCCCCTGGGTATTTGAGAAGCTGGCAGGGTGGGGAGCTCGGGCTGGGCTAGACACATTGGGGTGCGTTCACTCAGTCACTCAGTCCACAGACGGTGGCAGGAGAGGCCCAGCCAGGTACACCCTGCCAAGGGGCACACCTGAGGGTGGGGCGCCGCCAAGGGCGGGCTGGGCTGGGTCTCATGTGGGGGAGGGCCTTTCAAGGCCTGTCCTTTCACCTACCTTCTCTTAAGGGCCTCCGATCTCTCCTTCACGTGCTTCCAGGAACTGCTGTGTGCTAAGGGTCAGAGAGAGAACCGGGGTGGGCAGAGAAGCAGACCACAGGTTCAAATTCAGGCTCTAAAGCACCGAAAGTCGAGTCACCTGGGTGAGTCCTCTTTCCTTTTCTATCATATTAGGGTAATTCCCCCACCCTCCTTCCTGGCTGAAGTCCATGGCTCAGGAGAATTCCTGCCCACAGTCACAAAACCCCAGTTACTTAACCTCCTGTGTAATTAACCACATCCGCAGCCCTTCGAGAAAAATCTCCAGGAAAGCAGTGACTGTATTCTACCTGTTCATCGCAGCGTCCCCAGCACAGCATCTCTCACGGGGCCTAGCACACAGTGGGGGCACAATAAATTCCTTCCTTCCCTCCCTCACGCCCTTCCAGCAGTATACATTAATCAGCCTATAGGCTGAGATTTAAGGGTATCTTCACTTTATAGCTAAGGAAAGGGAGACTCAGAGAGGTGAAGTGACTTGCCCAAGGTCACACAGCAAGTAACTGACCGACTCAATATTTGGACCTAACTCTTCTACCTGACTTTTCCCACTTGACCCCAAGCATGGAGGTGAGGAGGCAAGAAAAGGGGGTGGCCTATGGGGAGACTGTCAGAGCAGCAGGCCAGGTGCTGGGAGAAATGGACTGGGACAGGGTCACCGTGAGTATCAAAGGTCAAGTGAGGGACCAGTGAGGGTTTGGTCTTCATCTCGTGGGCCACAGGGACCAGAAGTTTGCTCCTGTTTTGGGCCATTGTAAAACCAAAGTGGTCTTAGGTAGAGGGCTTGTCACAAGTACCCAGTTTCCTTACTTGAAAAATGGCACAAATATATTGATAAATGTTCATAACCCCAGTGGAAAGGGATTGAGCAAAACATATCTGGATTAAAATCCCAGCGCTGCCACTTCATAGCTCGGAGATCTTGGCAAAGGAATTGATTTACCTTCTCTGAGCTTCAGTGTGCAGCTGGGGGTGATGCGACTGGTCACACTTGTCTTGTAGGGCCTTTGGGAATGTCACAGGGGACAAGCTATATAAAACACCAGCACAGTATGAGCACCATGGTAGCTATTATTATGATTATATTATTATTACTATTATTATTCCCATTAGCTGGGCCTTCTGGGGTCAGACCCAGAACTGAATAAATACCCCCGCACTGGGGAGCAGGGCTTCCAGGTGTTCTATGGACCGGCCTATCCCCACAGCACTGTGGGCCCTTTGCCTCTGGCTTCCTGAGTTTGCCCAGAGCTGGGGCTCAGAACAGTCATTATTGTCCCCATGAGTATGTCATACTGAGCAGCATGAGAAAAAAAGGAACTGGCTGTGGGACCGGAGACCCAGGGCCTAGCCCCAACTCTGCCCTGATTTGCTGTGTGATCTTGATAGAGTCCTTCCCCTCTCTGGGCTTCAAACAAGGGAGGTGGACTGAAAGACTCTAAGAGCCTTTCATTTCTTATCTCGGTAAAAGGCCTGGAGATGCAAATCCAGCACTGGGTCCAAACCCTGGCACCGGCAGGGTCCAGCTCAGAATCAGGCCAGGGAGTGGATGCTCACCAGGTCCAGACGCTCGATTCCCGAAGCCTCCAAACTTAATTATAAGGAGTCCCATGTTGGGGATGCTGGGATAGCTCAACGGTTAAACATTTGTCCAGCAATCGTGAGGTCTGGGATTTGATTCCTGGCCTCGACTGTGCAACCTCATATGTCTGTGCAACCTCATATGTCTGTGCAACCCCATATGCCCATGAACTCCATATGCTGAACTGCGGTGCAGCTGGTACCTGCCGGAATAACTCAGTGGTGAAGGTTCTCGCCTCCTGTCGGGGTTTGGTACCTCGCCATCCACTTGTACGAAATGAAACTACGTCACCACCAATGATGTACAACTATGGAGACTGCTCTGGGCCCTCCCCCTTCTCTCTCTCACCTAATCTCAAACAATAAAATCTTAGAAAAAAAAAAAGGAGTCCTATGTAATGTAGCAAGAGGGTCAGATTCAGCAAATAAAAGTACAGGATGCCTGGTTAAATTTGAATTTCAGATAAATAACAAATAGTATTCTTTTTTTTGTTTGTTTTGTTTTTAGTATAAGTATGTCCCAAATATTACATGGGACAAACTGATACTAAAGAGGTTGTTCTTTTTCTGAATTTCAAATAATTCAAATTTAAATAGCCATCCTTAATTTTATCTGGCAACCTTAAGTACAGACCAAAAAAAAAGATACAAAGCATCTCTGTATGTGCTAATATGAGATGCTCGCGAAGATCTGTGAAGGGAAAACGCAAAGTGGAGAAGAGTGTGGACAGTACGCTTCCCTGTATTAAAAGGAATGAAAACAGGGAGGATGTATGCAGAGGCAACTGGAAACAGGCTGCTTCTGGGCGGGTCCTGGGTGGCAGCAACAGGAGGGTGGAAGGCTTTTCACTGTGCCCCCTTTGTACCTTTTGGATTTTGTGCCATGTGAATATTTTATCCAGGCAAAAAAATAATAAATACGTAACACAATCAGGCAGTGTTGCCCTGACCCAGCTCCCCGCACCCTTAACCTCCTGCATTCTAGAAATACTCCAGGGCTTGTGTTATCCTTATCAAAATTCCTTTAGGCCTTTGACTCCTGTCTCGGCCTGTCTGCAGCGTCCCCCAGCCTGCAGGAGTGGGATGAGTCACAGTCACACACATCCCCCCTCCAACAGCTGTTTGCCATCTGCAAGCCTTCCTGGGAAAGTGCCCCTTCTAGCTGTGGCCCCATCTCTGCAAAGATTCTAGTGCTCCTTCTATCGTTCTCGCTCTCTCTGTCTTTCCCCTTAGACTGTAATTCATGTGAATTCAATCCCCATTTATTGATTGTGCCAGGCATTGTTGTAGGAACAATGAAAACCTCCTGACAAATCCAAAGGGAGGGATTGCTAGAGCAAGGGGAGATGTGTGGGGGCGGGTGGAGGAGTAAATTCTGTATATGTGCCTACAGGGAGGTGGCATCTGGGAAGGCTTCCTGGAGGAGGTGGTACCTTGAAAGAAAAGTGCTCTCCTGAGCAAAGCCAGGGTCTTTGGGAATTAATCACTGGGTCTTTATTAAACACAATGATGTGTAGCGTTCAGTGCTAAGTACAGGGCTGAAGACCAAAGAGCCACAAACTCTGGGTCCTTCCCTGGAAGAACTTAGTCATGCGGAGGAGAAAACAGCGCATCTCACAGAAGGCTGTGGGAACAACTCCAGCAGGACATGCTTTATTATCATAGCCAGAGGGCCAGGGCTGCTAAGGGGTCCAAGGGATGGTTACCAAGCTAGTGTGGGAAGGCCCTATACATCCTTCCATCTCGCTCTCAGTTTCCACGTGAGGCTTCGGGCTCAGAGAGGGGCAGGGAATTGTCCAGGTCACACAAGTCAGTGGCAAAGCCAGGAACTGACCTTGGGCCCTGGCCCCACTGCTTCCCACATGGCTGGAGCTCAGGTTGGCATCAGGGAAGACTTCCAGAAGCAGGGACTGCCAGGCACTCTGACCCTGGGCAGGCCTTTGGCAGGTGGTCAGATGAGTGGCACAAGATGCTACCCCAGGAAGGGACCTACCTACTTTGTAACCTGGGGTGACTCTGCCCTGGTTGAACTGAACTCACAGCAGCTGCTCGGGCAGTTTGGGGATAGCCACCTGATAACGGCTACCTCATGTAATCCTCCCACTGGAACCTGACATAGGAATCCAGCCCTTTTACAGGGAAGCAGATGAAGGCTTAGGGAAAAGAAGTGACTTGCCCAAGGCCTCTAGGCCGTGATGACCCAGTCATAGCAGTGCCCTGTGCTGTTCCCATGAGGCTATTCTGCCTGTACTGGGAAGTCCATAGCCCTCCCGTCCAAAAATACACACATTTCCTGTAGACATTCCTGACAAGGTGCCTGAAACCCCATGCTGACCTCTCTTTCTTCTAGTTACCACAAACATCCCCTTAAAGAGCAGAAACCCCCTGAAGATATGATTAGCCATTTATACTTGAGTGTAAATTAGTTATCAGACCCTGAGATTGGAGCTCAGTGCAGGGGGCCCTGCCCAAAATGACACAGGACAGGTGAGGAGGGAGAGGGCCCTGAGCAGGGCTGTGACCTGAGAGTGGCTGGGTGAAGCTTCCTCTAGATCACCTAGGCCCTGGGCCCTGTGTCCGGGTGGCACTGTATAGGCAGGTGCCCAAGGGGGAGGTATAGGGTGATGTGGAAAGAGTATGGACTTTGCTCGGATTCCCACCAAGCACCACCACCTCCTACCTGCATGGCCTTAGGGGAGCCACTCACCTCCCTGAGCCTCACAACCTCACCTGGGCCACAGGCATACAACTACTGTATTTACCTTGCAGGTGGGGTGCTGAGAAGCTGCTCCTCCCACGGGCCCTCCAACTTGAGGGCAGATTAGAATCCCCTGGAGGGCTCCTTAAAACCTTAAGGCTCCACCCCAGAGTTTCTGCTCCAGTTAGTCTGGGAGGGGCCTAAAAAAGTGCCTTAACAAGTTCCCAGATGGTTCTGATGCTGCTTGTGCAGGAATCACCTCTTTTTTTTTTCTTTTTTTTTTTTTAATTTTTTTGACAGAGAGAGAGAGAGAGAGAGAGAGAGAGACACACACACACACACAGAGACAGAGAGAGAACTGAACTGAGGGAGAACTGAACTGAGGGAACTCCCCAGTTCAGCATATGGGTCCTCAAGGGCCAGGGCTGGGATTCGATCCTTGGTCCCCGGGGCTGCAAAGTGAGCACTTAACCCACTGAGCCATCCCGGCTTCCCCAGGGACCACCTCTTATACACATCAGGGGAGTCTATGAAAACCGAGATCTGAGGAGGGCAGTGCAGAGCCGAGAAAAGACGATAAATACAAACCTGACATTTTGCAGTGACTTTGCTCCCCTGTCACTAGGGTTGGACAGAGGGTGCCCAGAAGGAAGAGAAGAGGGTCAGGGGTCAGGACTCTGAGTTCTCTCCAATAACCACTCCCATGAATGCAGACACCTCCCCCTAAATGCATGATGGCAAGTGCTTCTTTATATGGCAGGCACTCTGCTTAGGGCTTCACACAAATGTCTCCCATCATCATCCCCACAAGCCTCTGAGGTAGGTTCTCAGCACCCCCATTTTATGGGTAAGGAACCTGTGGCTGAAAGAATAATGGCCCCTAAAGGTGTCCCTGTTCCAATCTCAGGAACCTATGGATGTTACCTCACCTGGCAAAAAGGACTTTGATGATGTGATTTTGAAAAAGATCTTGAGACGGTGAGTTTGTCCTGGGTTATCCGGTGGCCCTGACATAATCAGAAAGGCCCAAGTGACAGGGAGGCAGCGGGTGTCTTAGTCTGTTCAGACAACTGTAACAAATGCTAGAGACCTCGGTGGGTTATGAACGACAGAAATTTATTTCCCACAGGAGGCTGAGCTGGTCAAGATCAAGGTACCAGCATTGCACTAAAAGTAACCATGGTTACTTTCTGAGAAGAGTCCTCTCCCTGGTTCATAGCCAACAGACACCTCCTGGCTGTGTCCTCACAAGGTGGAAGGGGCAAGGGACCTCCTGGGAGCTTCTTTTTAAAAAAAAAAGATTTATTTTTATTGTTCTTCACAGAGACAGATACAGAGACAGAGACAGAGAGAAGGGGGAAGGCCCAGAACAGTCTCCATAGTTGCACATCAATTGTTTTCCCACATAGTTTCATTCCACAGGTGGGCGCGGGGCTGCACAGGGCAGGAACTGGGCCGGGGTCTCACCCTGGTAAGAACTGAACTGAGGGCACTCCCCAGTTCAGCATATGGGTCCGCACGGGCCGGGGCCAGGATTCGATCCTTGGTCCCTGGGGCTTCAAAATGAGCACTTAACCCACTGAGCCATCCCAGCTTCTCTGGGAGCCTCTTTTTTAAGAACACCAACCTCATTCAGGAGGGCTCCACCCTCGTGACTTAAGTACCTCCCAAAGACCCTGCTTCTTAATACCATCATCTTTGGGGGGTAGGATTTTAACGTATGAATTTCGAAGAGGACACAGCATTAAGATTATAGCAGTCAGAGAGTCAGAAAGGAGATATGACCATGGAAGTGGACCCTGCAGTGATGTGCTGGAAGATGAACGTTGGGCTAACAGCCAAGGAATGTGGGCAGGCTCTAAAAGCCAGAAAAGGCCAGGAAACGGATTCCCACCCGGATCCTCCAAAAGAACACCACCACCCTGCTAGGATTTTATCCCCATAAGTCATTCTGGACTTCTGATCTCCAGAACTGGAAGATAATAAACGTGTCTTGCTTTAAGCCACTGAGTGTATATGGTAATCTGTTACAGAAGCCACATAATTTTCATCCGGAAGGGTGCAGTGGTAGGAATAGGACTCATATGTAGTTTTTCTGTCTGTAGGAACTGTGCTCAGACACCTAACATGAGGTCAACTCGACAGCTGACCAGCTTCAGGAGTTGAAGGCAGCAATGCCATTTTCCTCAAGGAAAAGAAATGACCCTGGGGGTCCGCACAGAAAAATTCTGTTGTTTGTTAAGGTCAGAAGAATTGTTATGAGAAAGAGGAATGTTTTTGGCTAGGCCCAGCAAAGAGTTTTTACGGTGGCCTTAAAGTAGGTATACAGTATAATTTATTTGCACTTTATTACCTTATGTGTACCCACATAATCTGTTGTGATGGATTTCATTGGTTTATCTATATGCCTACTTCTGGGCCACCCTGTGTATTAGACCAACTCCAACTGATGAGAATGGCTGCCTGGAGCTCTGTGCAGAGCAATCTCAAGGCTGAGCCCAGGCTCCCAGGGAAAGGGTGCTGTGATTGATTGGTAATGCCTGCCCTGGCCTGGTCATGGCTGAGCAGGCATGTCTGCTGATCTGAATGAGATGAGTTCCCCAGGGCTGGCCTTGACTCTGACTCATCGTTTTATTCCCAGGGCCTAGCAGTGTGTCTGAAATAGAGCAAGCACTCAATAAATGTTGCAGGGGGCGGGGGAGGAAGGAAAGGAGAGGGAAAGAAGGGAGTGAAAAATTTATTTTCAGGGAGGCCACAACTAGAGCCAATGGGTAGAATCTGAGGGTGGAGGCCTTCCCTGATATGCCTTCCAGCAGTAGCCTTCTTCTGATCACAGCAGTCCCTTCCCTCTGGGATCCACCCCTCCCCCACTCCATTTGGTTTTGATGAGACAATTACAAGGTCCCATCCCCTCCTGTCCAGGGGCAGACCTGTCACTCAAACCAGGCAACCCACTGTGTTTTGCAGAGTCTGAACCTTGATGAGAGACACTGAGGGAGGGAGCCACATCCTGGAGGGGTGGTTCGTAAATCGGCCACTGAAGAGGAAGTGGAGCTGGGGCTGGAGCCCGGGTCTGTGAGACTCCTGCGATGGCGCTCAGACACTCCTAGCTGTAACGACATCTCTTCTAGGACCCACAGCTAACGGCCTGGAGACCCCCGGGAAAAGCAGCACGGGGAAGCCCAGCCGCCGGGCTCTTCCTGCGTTGTGGCAGCTCTGCCGGCTGTCTTCCGGGAAACACGCCCACCTCCGCTTTTCCTCTGCTCACTCAGAGTCAGTTTCCGTAGCTTGAAACCAACGAACCCCAATCGCTATTATAGTCTCTCTAGAAGGAGCCAGCCAACAACCTGAGCTGCTCCACCTTGGAAAGTTGGTTTTAGTTGGGAACTTGAGAAAAGAGGGTGTTATGGACTGAATGCTTGTGTCCCTCCAAATTCCTGTGTTGAAGCCCTCATGGGAGGGTGACTGGAGGTGGGGTCTTTGGGAGGTACACCCCCCATGATGGGATTAGTGTCCTTCAAAGAAGAAGAGGAGAGCTAAGCCTTCTCTCCCCCACCACCTTGTGAGGACACAGCAAGAAGACAGCTGTCTGGAAACTGGGAAGAGGGCTGTCACCAAGAACCTGACCTTGCTGCCACCCTGATCCGGGACTTCCATCCTCCAGAACTGAGAGGAATAGATGTCTGTGGTTTAAGCCACCCAGGCTGTGGAATTCTGTTATAGCAGCTGTGCTAAGACACAAGGACCGGGGCCCATCTGGTGGGAATGTTGTCGAATCAGCTGGGAAATGGGAGGGAGGGTCGAGTCCCCCTCCCCCGTGGCCAGTGAGCCACGAGTTAGATTCCCTCCCTTCTGGCAGTAGGACCTAGGTAATCCCTTTGCTCTCTGAGCCTGCGTGTCTGTGAAAGGAGGCAATGAGCATGTTTCGCTCACAGGGGATATTGGAGGTAAAGCACACAGCCCAGCCCTGGGTTTCCCTCCTCTCCAGGGGGCTTGCACCACGCGGACTAACACTAGACTAATATGCCCATACAGCACATCTTTAGTGAGTGCCTGCTGTGTGCCAGCCCTAACAACTTTACCTACATGCCTTCCTGTAATGTCAAAGTGGTGACAACTGTCCTCAATCCACAGACCAGAGCTCTGAGGCACAGAGAAGTTAAAGAAGCTATCCTCAAGGCCACCCAGCAGGCTCCAGGGAGCTGGGGCTTGAACTCAGGCATTTTCCATCATGAGCCCCTCATCTTAATCAGGACACAGGCTGCCTCCCCAGGGGAGAGGCCCCAATCGCCCCTGCTTTAAGGTCCCCTGATTACATATATTGGGCCCCCAACTCTGCCCCCCAAGAAGCTGTGGGTCCCACGACAGAGGAGATAACCCACTCGGAAAAGGAAATCGAGCTGAGAAGGCAAAGCATGCAGCGAGGACCCAAGGAACCAGGAAGACTCTGGGGAAGAAAGAAGGGGAGGGGTGCTGGCTGGACTTCAGGCCATATCCAGTGTCTCCAGAAAGAAAGGACTAGATGTTACCACTCTAATGCCGAGCCCTTGGGGGGGAAGCAGCAAGTTCCTGGGAGAAAACAGCTTCCCACAGGCTTCATCCTCCCCATCACTCCTCCAGGTGCTCAGACGTGGGGGGAGAGGAGGCAGAGGGTGCTCCTCCTATCTTGGGGTGGGAGAGGGAGGGTTCCCCCCCATAGGAGAGGGCAGGGCAGCTCAGGCTCAGACCCCCATGGGCTCCAGGGCTCCTGGTCCCACCCCTTCTGTTTGCTGCCCAGAGTGCAGCGACTTCAGCAGTCACAGAGAGCATGGCGGAAGCACAGCCACGACACAGGTCTCCTAGGCTGGGGTCCCGGCAAGCACACAACCCAGCTTCTCCCAGACAGGACATTCCTCCAAACCCCTTCCCTAGCCCCCTCCCCTTTTCTGCAAACCCCCAACATGGAACCATGAAAAGAAAGCCCATTGGATTTGGGATTTGGAGCCAGGAGACCTGAGTCTCCGGGACTCACTCTGAGACTGTTCTGTACAATCTTGGGGGAGTTACCGTCTCTCTCTGGGCCTCAGTTTCCACAGCAATAAAATGAAAGGGTTGCCCTCCATTTCCAAGGTCCCTGCTGGCGCCAATGTTCTGAGAGCCCAATCTCAGCTCTCCGCCTCATCTCCAGAGGCCTCAGAGGTCCCGGATGGAAGAGGAATTTGGGCAGAGGATGGGGGAGGGGCTCCGGTTCCTGTGTTCTAAGCCAAAATGCCAGCCTGCAGGCAAGGTGGTTGCATAGACAAGAGAACAGAAGGAGACCTGGCGCCTGGTGGTGGCACAGAGGCCAGAGCCCAGCTGGGGTCCCAACCACCCCTCTTCTCCCTATCCTACCCCACCCCACCCTAGGACTGGTGGCAGCCACAACCGGCCTGGCCAGGGAACTGAATGCCCAGTGAGAGACTTCTCAGAGTAAAAGGAAGAAGGGAAAGGGGGGCAGGGGGATGGCCTGAGGTTGCTCTCCTACCCTCTCAGTTGGATCTCAGACCCCCCTAGGAGATCCACCTGGAAGCACCCTGCAGCCATTAGGGTCCCAGTAATGGGGGCTGGACACCCAGGTGGGGGTGGGGGAGACTAGTGGATGTGCCACACCTTCTCAGGCTGCTTTGCAAGTTAAAGTAGCTGTGGAATAACGGGCTGCCTCTTAAGATCCTAAAGGTTAACATTCTTATGAATCAGGAACCTCACAGCTCTTAAATTTGGGGCTAGAAGGACTCTTGGATCCATGTTTTTCAAACTGGAAGGTCATGACCCACTGGTGCAGCTTACAATTAATTTAGTGAGTCACACTCAGAATTTAATAATGATGATGATGATAACAAAATAGAAGAGAAAGTATCAGAGTGAAATTGGGTAGTAAGAGTAAATTCTTTCATGAAACTCGTTTCAATATTTTGTATATTGTGCCTGGTTGTGATGCCATGTAGCTCTTACTGCTGGCCACAATCAGAAAACCTCAAAAAGCCTTAGATTATGCACCTAACCCTTTGTTCACCAGCAGGGGAACGTGAGCTGGCATGCAAGGCCCTTCCCAAGACCCTAACCTACCTGCCTCAGCTCCTTGCCCCCACATCCGACCACATGCTCTGGCCACACCCAGCCGGGGCCCCACCCCAGCTCTGCACACATCATACCTCTCTGCTTCCTTCAAACTCCCCTTCCTCTAGCTTAATGCCCAGTTCTGCCTTCTCCCAAGGAGGCTCTGTTCAAATGACACTCCCTAGTCCCCAAGAGGGCCAGACGGGATGACTGCTTCATCTCCCACAGCATGGCACTCACCCCCTCTGTAAATCAGCTGGTCAGTATCAGGGGAGCTTGGCACACTCATTTAATGGATGAATGAAATTGTTCATTTAAAATGAGTGCATGAATGGTTGGTTGAAGATTGAATTGTTTTGGAGATGGGGGTCATGGTGCAAAAGCTTGCTGCTTTAATAGTCATCCAGCAATCGCTGTCCACCTACGAGGCACCATGCACCCCCACAAGCTACCAGGACACTAGACCAACCAGAGTCAGGTGACTTTCCCTGAGGAATTCATGGTCCAGTGTGACAGGCATGTAAATCAACCCCCTAGTGTGAAAGAACCTCAATAAAGGTGCACGAAAGGGTCCCCAGGGAGCTGGTGACACTGTACCAGTATCTAAGAGCCACAGGTAAAGGATTAAAGCAGGGCAGAGTTGGGTAGGGGCCCTCCCAGGCAAAAGGCAAAACCGTAGTCCTTTATAGCATATGCTTTTTTTTTTTACACTTACTTACTCCCCCACTAGACAGTAAACTTCAGGAAAGAGGCCAAGGACCACGCCCACCACTGCTGAGCACCATTTCTGCTGAGGAGGCATCCTAACGCACGAAATATTTACTGGATGAGTGTTCAGGAAACTGCACATGGTTCAGGTTGGCCTGAGAGTGGAGTGTAGGGAGGAAGTGGTAGAAAGAGAACCTGAGAGGTCGGGGGCCCCAGACCACGGTGGCGCCTATGCCTTGCTAAGGGCTGGGTCTTCTTCCTGCAGGCACTGGGGAGCCATGGCAGGGTTTAAATGGGAAAGAGACCGGGGTAAGATTCATGGTTTAGAAAACTCCAGGGTGCCAGGTGGGTAGCAGGGGCTCAGGTGGGCAGTGGAGAAACTGAGTGAAGAAGTAACCCAGGCGAGGAGATTGAGCCTAGAGGCAGCCGAGTGGGGAGCTCTGGAGCAGAGCAACGTGCACGAGTATTGCCCGTGTGCTCAACTGAGGCCCAGCCCCGCAGTGGGGGCGACAGCGGCTCAGACCTCCCCTCCTCCTGCTACAGGTGCGGCCCATTCTCTCCTCCGCACAGCGCAGCCGCAGGCGGTCCGTGCAAACCTCAAGCACTGAGCATGCTCAGTTTTGCCCTCCTTGTACTTTTCTTAAAAAAAACAAACAAAAAAACAGCTCACATTTTATGCCACGACCATATATGGAAAGCCAAATGCCATAAACAGTAATTCTAAACCCTCCAGGGTGACTTTAAAGTCGTCAAAAACAAGGTCCTGTTATTCAATTGATCTAGATCCTATCTCCTGTCCAAGCTTCCTGTCTGAGGTCTGTCTGTCCTTTGCTAAAAAGGGACATTGCTGAGGTGTTGGGGACGTTCTAACACAAGGTGTTCTCCCTAATCAGAAATTACTTTTAAAGTGAAAATAATAGCCTCACTGTTTTTAAAAACTTATGTTATATTCCCTAACACTGGCAAACAAGACCAGGGACTAAAGCTGAACTCAGGGTCACAGATACTGGGGTTCTCATCTCACCTCTGACCCTTGGGGACGTGAGCCTTCAGGGATCAACTATTCATATTTATCAAAGCCCTGAAATCAACTCTACCGAAAACGTCTGAAAAGTGCTAACTTGCATTAACACATTTCTCACTCACAACCCGAGGAATGAGCCGTTTTACATTTGAGGACACCGAAGAACTGGAAAAGTTCATAGCTTGCTAAGAGTTCACAAAGCCAGCCGGGTAAGAAACCCAGATATGGAGTTGTCCATTGGGAAACTGTCTGATTGTTGCCAACCAATGTCACCCCATTAAATTTAACAATAAAATATATATATATTAAAAAAATAAATAAATAAAAAAAAGAAACCCAGATAGATTCGAACCCAGGTCGTGTGGTTCTGAGTATCAGCTCTTACTAAAGCATAACTGTCAAGTTGGCGCAGGCAATTAACTTTTTATAAGTTGAGCTCACTGCCAGGCATTTGGCAGGCACCGGGTGGGCTGGGGCATCCTGGATGGAGGCGGGATGATTTTCCATCCTGAACCCTGCCTTTCGGGGATCCCGGCGCCCCCACCCCCATTTTTTGGCTCAACAGCCGCCGTCCCTTTGTGCTGCGGCCCGCGGATCCCGTGCAGGGGGGTGGCAGGGGGCGCAGGGGCGCGGCCCGGGGCCGGGGCGTGTGGTCTGGCGCCTGGCGCCCCCACCAGAGCGCGCGCCCAGGGAAACCCCGGGGGATGGTGGAGCGGCGCTGCGCAGCGTTTCCCGGCAGGCAGGAACTGGGGGCGGTGCCGCCAATGTGGGCCCGCAGGTGACGACCCCCGCTCTTCCAGGGCGTGTGGGGCGGCGCTCACCTAATTTGGGCAGGCGCGGTGCAGCAGGGAAGGGGCCGGGTGTGGGCGGGGCGTGGGCGGAGCATCCCACCCTGCGGGCCCCGCCCCGACACCAGACAGAACCTCTGGGGAAGAATTCTCAGCAAGGGAATTCTTCAGAGACTTGCACGAAGGCATTTCTCCTGTCCCCTGAAAAATAATATTGACTGCTATTTCATCACCAAAAAGGATTTATTCCGGAAAATAAAGGGTTGCAATCGAGTGCATGCAGACATGGCAAGCCACGTGCACACTTCCCCCCCAAGTGCCCCGAGGCCCCCTCCTCTCTGAGACCCGCGCCAGACCCCACCCTACAGTGGCCGAGCTTGACTGACTCAACTTGTGACGACTGATTTTTTAACCTTTCCGAGCCTCAATGCCTTCATCTGCAAAATGGGAATAACATACCCCTATCTCACTGTGTTATTGTAAGGGTCCCATGAATTCATGTACATATAATGCTCAAAACAGTGCTTGGCACATAGTAGCTGCTCATGAAAATTTGTTGTTGGACAAATTCCCCTCACTGTGCTCGAATAACCCATCTACGCACTCTGAGTTGCAGGAAGGGTGGGCTCTTCCTTCGCTGCCTGGGCCTACCCAGGTGGCTGGCACATAGTGGGTTCTGATTAGTGTTTCTTGGTGAATAAATGAATTTCAGGCAGTGGAGGGGAAAGGAGGAAGAGAGGGTCCTCTACCAGGATAGCCACCACTAACAGTGAGAAAATGAGCCTCTCGTCCTCCAGGATGTAGCTCACTCTAACTTTCCTTTCCCAGTCTCCTGGGCAGCCCTGAAGGATATAGGATAGATCTCAACCCCATTTTCCAGCTAAACCTGAGGCCTGCAGAGGTGGAATGACTTACCCAGTTAGACAGTGAGTGGTAGAGTCAAGACTTGTCTTGCTTTTAGTGCTCAAAGCCTTGCGTTCTGGGACTCCCTGTAAGTTTCAGGCACACCAGGATGATGGTGACTTTAGATCAAGTTCTTAGTCCCTGAGGACCCCCCCCCTCCATCCTGAAGAGGAGACAACACTGTCCAGCCCAAAGGGTCTGGATGACTGACAGGTCACTGTGTCTCTTACTCCCCCAAAGTCAGACCCACAGTGCAATGGGTGTGGAGTCGGGTAAGTGCCAGGATCATTAGAAGGACACAAGCTAGGAGTTCAGTACACTATGACAGACTCATGGGCCACTCCGATGCCTGGACAGGGCCAGCCCTGCCCTAGGGCTTGAGGTCTGGCTGGGGAGACAAGCACATGGACACATGGCCTCAGTCTGGTTGATGGACACACGGCCTCAGTCTGGTTGATGGACACCTGACCTCAGTCTCGTTGATGGACACACGGCCTCAGTCTGGTAGATGGACACCTGGCCTCAGTCTGGTTGATGGACACATGGCCTCAGTCTGGTTGATGGACACCTGGAGAAGGGAGTGATAAAGACAGCCTGGAACTTGAAGCAACTATAATCAGTGGGGAGGGTCTATGCTCTCACACTCCATGGAATTGTGAGAACTCTACAGGAAGACCTCTATATTTATAATAAAGCTCTATGGTTCTAACTTCCCCTTCCATGAACTTCCCTTCTCTTTCTACAAATACTCCTTCATCTTGGCACACAGACCAAAATGTGCACATGGCTTGCCATGTCTGCATGAATTCGATTGCAACCCTTTATTTTCCCGAATAAATCCTTTTTGGTGATGAAATAGCAGTCAATATTATTTTTCAGGGGACAGGAGAAATGCCTTCGTGCAAGTCTCTGAAGAACCACCTCCAGACTTAGCCACGCCCCAGCCGGTGGCAGGCTCACGGCCCCGCCCCCTGCCCTCCCTGCCCTCCCTGCCCTCCCTGCCCCTCCCTGAGCCTGGCTTCCCTTGAAAACCCGGCAGGCAGTGGGAGCTGGTCTCTGAGGTCCTTCCTGCCTGAGGTTCATGACACGGGGAGAGCAGAGTTCTGGGAAATGCGGCCTCTGGAGAGGAGGCGTCAGAGGCCAAGCACAAACAGCCTCATCTTCCCAGGCTGCCCCGGCCTGAGCAGACTTAGCTCGTGCTCTGTCTGCCTCATCCTCCTGGGCCACTGTCCAGGGAAGCTGGCTTCTCTGCCTGTTCCCGGAGCCCATGGAGCCAGTGGCGGGGACAGAGGGGGCCTGGGCCTGGCCCAGCAGAGCCTGCATCCTTCCCTTTGCTGAGGGGGCGACTCCCACTCTATGGCCAGAGCGCTGCAGCCCTGGCGTTGGCCTGGCTGTAGCTGAGCGAGTGGTCAGGTCCAAGTGCTGAGCGAACACCAGGCCCATGGGGCAGCCAGTTCCTCAACTGGCCACTGAAAAGTCACTCCCGGGCTGCGAGGGTGCTCACCTAGGCAAGCAAGTGCAGGCACGGAAGGGAGGGCCTTTCCTGGGCTCAGGGACTTGGCAGGGGGAAGGGAACTGAGGGCACGACTAGTTCCTACCCCCTCTCCTCCTTTAGAAATAATCTCTTCCTCTCAACCTTCCTGTCAGCTTCAAATAACAGCAACCCCAGACAGGCAGTGGGGCCCAGAGCCGCCTCTGGGTTCTCTCCTCTTGCTTGCTGGTTGACCCCACACAAAGCCCCTGCCCTCTCTGGGTTTTCATTTCCCTCTCCTCATCCCTCCCTTATCTCAACATCATAGGGACCCCATGAGATGGAATGGCGAATTCAGTAAATAACATGGGAACAACAAAAAAGCCCATTTCACAGGGAGGGAGGACACACAATGGTTCAGGGACATACAATGGTGCCCAGAGTCACATGGGAAGTGGCAGAGGTGCTGCAGCTCAGCCAGGCCTCCTTGCGTAGGAGACGGGGTCTTCATAAGGGGGTCTGGGCAGTGGGATAAGGGTTCAGACCAGATCAGGTACAGGGCCTGGCCCAGAACCACTCCTTGGTAAGGTTCCGGGCTTCACTCTTTCATTCTTCTTGCAGATTCCGGTGACCTTCCTTTGTACCCGGCCCCATGGGTTGGGCAGGAACACAGAAAGAGGTTTAAGGTGGAGGTGCGATAGGATGGGCTTGGAGAGGACTGAGGTCTTAGGAGCTGCGTTTCCTCAAAGTGTAGTTCAGGATCCCCTGCGTTCGAGTCACTAGTGCCTTAAAAGTGCACATCCCCAAGTCCTACCACAGACCCAGCTCCCAGCCCAGATCTAGAGCCATAACCAACGCCTTATACGAGTGGTTGCTTTGGGCTCAGGGCCTCAGAAATGCCAGACTTTGGGGCCTGGAACTTTCTAAGGCAGAGGTGGCTGCATGTGGGCCAGGTCTGATGACATTCCTGCAGCTCAGCCTCCCTTCCCCCAAAGTAAACCTGCAGGTGGAAGGAGCAGGTGCTCAGGAGCCCAGCTCCAGTTTCATGCCTGGGGACACTCCTTCCAGGCTCTTTGGGACAATAAAATGCTCCCTTTGCCCTGGACATGCCAACCTATAAAATCCAAAAGAAGAAACAATAAACTCTATGTCCAAACATGTTCATTCCGACCTCATGCATAATGGACAAAAATATTAACTGAAAAATACCTAACAATTGGACAGTGGGGGAAAGGTTAAGGGTGTGACTGGAGCTGAGTGACTTCCCCTGGTGTGGGATGGACTAGAGCAGGCGTGTCCGACCTGTGGCCCAGGAAGACTCTGAATGAGGCCCAACACACATTCTTAAAGCATTATGAGATATTTTTGTGACCTTTTTTTTTTTTAGCTCATCAGTTATCGTTAGTGTTAGCATATTTTATGTGTGGCCCGAGACAATTCTTCTTCCAGTGTGGCCCAGGGAAGGCGCAAGGTTGAGGACCACTGGTCTAAAGGGTGGTTGTGGGAATGCAGAGAGCTGTTTCTATGGGGTGTGATAGGCTGTAAGGGAGGGAGTGACCCCAGAGTCAGACCCTGGCTCTCTGTACCTGGATTCCCTCATCCATAAACTGGAGCGGATAATGGAATCTAGCTCCCAGGGTTATATGAGCATTGAAGGATTTACTATACAGTGTTTAGAACAGTGCCTGAAGCATCTGTGTGTTAGCCATTATTACTCAAGAATGTAACAGGATTTTATGAACTGAGTTGTGGCCACTCCACCAAAATTCCTATATTGATACTCTAACCTCTAGTACCTCAGAATGTGACTGTATTTGGAGAGAGGACCTTTATAGAAGTGATAAGGTTAAAATGAGGCCATTAGGGTGGGCCCTAATCCAATATGATCATCGGTGTCCTTCTAAGAAAAGGAAATTTGGACAAAGAGGCATGAGGGATGTGCGGACACAGAGGAAAGACCCTGTGAACACACAGTGAGGAGGTGGCAATCTGTAAGCCAAGGAGAGAGGCCTCAGGAGAAACCAAACCTGCTGACACCTTGACCTTGGACTTCTACCCTCCAGAACTGTGAGAAGTGTTTAATCCAGCCAGTCTATGGTGCTCTGTTATGACAGCCTCCAGCAAACTAATGCACATGACCAGCAGCTTTTAATAGGATGCTTAGCACATAACAGCTTTATGCTCCTGCTCCGACATTATATTTATTATCTCATGTCAGTCTCTCAACCATGAGGGTACTAGCCACCCATTTCAGAGATAAAGAAAACTGAGGCTTGGCTAGTGAGGAGGAGGGTTAGGATTAGAGCGAGGTCTGTGTGACTCTAAGGCCCCCATTCAAAACCTGCCCTCACACTCCGTGAGGCCCCACTCGGGCCCCTGCATCCCAGCCTCCCTCCGTGCAGAGAGGTATCTCTGCACCTTTGCACATGCTGTTCCCTCCGCCTGGAATGCTCTTCCCACTGCTTGCCTCTCAGGCTAACTTCTATGCAGTGAATCAAGACAAAACTCTTCTCTTTTCTTTCTTTTAAATCCTCTCATTCACATTTATTTATTTTGTATTAAATGTATTGGGATAACCTGAGTTTGGGTGAAGAGGGGGAAGGGATTAAGAAGTGTACATTGATAGTTACAAAACAGTCCTGGGGATGTAAAGTATAGCATAAAGAATACAGTCAATAACATTGAAATCACCATGTATAGTGTCAGATGGGTACTGGATTTATTGGGGTGATCACTTCATAAATTAATCACTATGTTGTACACCTGAAACTAATATAATATCATGTGTTGACTGTAACTGAGAAATAAAAACATTTAATAAAAATTATTAAAAATAATAAAATAAATTTATTAGGGTGACAGTTAATAACATTATATAAATTTCAGGAGAACAACTTTATAATACTTTATTGTGTTCTCCCCGCTGAAATCTAGTCTTCTTCACCTTGTATTTGACCCCTTTACCTTCTTTGTCCTCCCCTATCCCCAAGACAAAACCCTTATTTTTTTTGAAGATTTATTTTAGTGTTAGAGACAAGGTGATAGAGATACAGAGACAGAGAGAAGGGGGAGGGCCCAGAGCAGTCTCCATAGTTGCACCTCATCAGTTGAGACATTGTTTCATTCCACACAGGTGGGTGTGGGGCTGCATGAGGTGGGGACCCAGCCGGGGGCCTCCCACTTACCCATCCCAGCAGTTACCAGTTGTACTGCAGTTCAGCGTATAGGTTTACATGGGAAAGGCCAGGGCTTCGATCCCCGGACCTTGAGGTTGCAAGGCAAGCGCTTAACCAGCTGAACTATCCCAGCATCCCCCGGTTAAACCCTTCTTGAACATCACCTTCTCTCCACGGTTTACCCGACAGCCCTTGCAGGCTTGCTCCTCTTGAGAATTCCAGTCTTTCTTTTATCTTCACGATGATAAATGTGATTGGTTTCTATTGTGGCATTTACACTTTAGATTGTATAGATGTGTTTGCTGTGATCCCCTTGAGGTCAAGGGCTGTGTCCTCTGTTTTGAATTCCCAATTCCTAGCAGCAGACAGCCCCAGAGAGGCACTCACCAGCTGTCAGAGGTTTGGGTGTGAGGTTGCCATGTTGAGACTGGAGAGAATACTCCAGCCTTAGGAGTAGACACTGAGCAAAGAAAATCTCCTGCCTCCTGCCAGGGCTCAGGGGAGGGGAAGCAGATAAGAGACCCCAAATCCCCACTCTGGTCATAGGAGGGCTCCTTTGATGGTCCTGGGCAGTAGTAATATGGCAAAGAGGGAGGGATGAAGGATTGGGTCAGGCCACCCTGAGCCCAATACTCAGGGTGTGTCTTGGGCACATCACACCACCTCTCTGGGGCTCCGTATCTTCCTATGTGAAATGGGAACAATAATCGTCACCTGCAGTGGGTGTTGGGAGGGTTAGATGTGGGTGGAGTATTGGGCATGAAGGGACTGATGCTGGACTGCCTCTCTGCTGGGAGGTTGGAGAAGGCCGCACGCCACAGGGAGACGGCTACTTGCCTATGGTCACCCAGTAAGCTGGACGAAGGTGGCAACTGGCTGACTCCTAATTAATAATTGGCAGCTGTGTAACAGGGGTGGCCTAGCCCAGGGGTCTCCAACCTTTTCAGCCCGAGGGCCGCATTAACTATCAAACAGCAGTTAGTATATCATCTCATTGACTGTGAACAGAAGTAGAAAAAGTAAGCGGCTGATCTTGGCAGGATACACGTAAATTTCCGTAATTTTTTTCTGTAGATAAAAAGGTCTCCACGGGCCGGATGAGAGGGCCTCGCGGGCCGTATCCAGGCTGTAGTTTGGAGACCCCTGCCTAGCCCATCGGAGCTGTGCATGGCGGGCTGGCTTAGAGGTGTCTGCTAAGAGTGCTGTCAGACGTGGTTGGCTATGTGGAGAGCAGAGGAGCAGACTCAGGGTGGATTCCCATGGACATTCTCCAAGGGTGAGGTCACCACCTCTAATTCCCTGGGGCTGCCTGAGTCATGGGCATGACTGAGCCAGCTCTAGAGCACAGGGGGCTGGTGGCAGGGCCACGACACAGAGCCAAACGTAAGGTCCTCAGCCTGGCATAAGGACGGGCCCCTCCTGTGGTGGGCACTGTGGTCCTTATCTTGGGAAGCCTGGTGTTTCCTGTTTAAGATGCAGCTTACAGTGGGGGGAAGATTGGGGGAGGGGAAAAGCAAAATGCTGGACACCCTTAAGCTCCCACTAGGTACCAGAAGGCTGCCTGCGCTTCACTGGTTCATCTTCACAATTACCTCATTCATTCATGATTGGCATTAGCCCCAGTTTCAGATGGTACCACTGAGGCTCAAACTAGTGAAACACCTTGCCCCAGAGGGACAGCCACATAGCTCATGGGTAAGACCACAGACACCGGGCCTGAGTTCTGGTTTAAGTTCCGACACCTTTTAATGCAACTTATTTAAGCTCCCTGAGCATCGGTTTCATGGTCTGTAAAGTGGCAATGATATTCCCTGCCTCCTGGTGTTGTGAAGGCTCAGTGAGATGAAGCACAGAACAGGTACCCAGCGTGTGCGAGCCATCATCATCCCCACTTCACTGATGTGACAACTGAGTCTCAGAATGGTAAGGCAACTTGCTCAAGGCCACACAACTGGTCGGTGGCAAAGTCAGGGTTGGATTCTTCCTGCTCTACTTAAACCACTATGGAGTGCCCAGTGGCAGCCCCCAGCTTCCAGAAGGCTGTCGGGAGGCAGATGGACAAGCAAGGTTCCTCGCCAGCAGCCTGCATTTCCAACGGAGCCATGGAAGCCAGCCCTGGGGCCAGGGGCGCTGGGTCACGCCTGCAGCTGCTGTTCCAGGCAGCAGAGAGGAACTACGGCAGCTGCCTGGAAGCCATGCTTGTCCTACAGCATCCTGGTCCCAACATTGTTCTCTGGACCTTCCCAGCCCAGGGCCCGCACATTAGGGGTTTCCGGCAGCCTGGCCAGAACAACCTTCACTTTCCGGAGCTTTCCCCGGGAGGCTGGGGTGGGGGCTGAGCTGGCTGGGCAGGGACTGCTGGGAAGGGCACTGGGGCACCACTGTCAACATCCCTTTGACCTTGACCGGACAGGTCCTGGCCCGAGACACGGCCCTCCTCACTCACCTCTCTTGGGAGTGGAGGGAAGAAAAGGCTGTGACTCATTTTCACTTTAGGCCTGGCTGAAGTCAGGGTACCTGACATAGAGTCTCTATCACCAACACACCATGACCTGGGCACGTCACCCGCTCCCTGTGCCCTTATGAGGAAGACTGGCAGATGCCTGAGGTCCCTTCAGGCTCTGATATTAGCTCAGGAGTGACCTGAGGCCTCTCGTTCGCTGTCTCAGAGCACGGGCTGCTTGTTTCCCTCCCGTGTTCTGTGTTTAGAAGGGACCCATGTTCATGGCCGCCATTCATTCACCCAAATGCTCTGCACCGCTCACACACTTTGGTGACCAGTGTTCCCATTTGAAGTGGATTCTCTGCCTTTCCACTGACGTCACGCTGTGCTCAGTCTGTGCATCTGTGAAATGGGGAGAACTCCAGCCTGGCAGGGGCGTGGTGGGGATGACAGCAAAGGGCCCAGGAAAGGAGCCAGCACAGCAAACTCCAGCTTCCGTCCAGACTCCTGCCTCCAGGCCCACTGGAGAATAACCGTCCAGGAGCCACACCCCAGGACACCTTGAGGCTGAGGAGAAACCTGTGGCCACGCCCCTTTCCAGCAGGTATCTGTGCTTTAGAAGGGCTGGGGCTGGCCCCCTTGACACCCTGCAGGGCACTGCCAAGCCCTCTGCCACAGGCCCAGGAGCCCAGGTGGCACATGGAGGGCAACAGTAGGGCCGACGATGCAGAGCCAGCAGCATCCCAATGAGGTCAGTGCCATGGAATGAGTCAAGCAGGATTACCCTGAGGATTCTGTGCTCACAGCTGGTGACGCATGCCAGGAACTGCCTCATGGGCAGTGACTGCCAACCTGGGAGGCTGAGGCCACCAGCTTATCCCCCACCCCACTGCACACCTTTTAAGGAGAGGGAGCTCGGGGCAGTGCAGGGGCCCTCCCTCTGGCCCCAAGGCCTTTGCCTGGCTTTCTCTACACCTACCTGGGGCAGAGAGGCCAAGCCCCTACCTAGGATCAAATCTGGCATCTTCACTTTTTAGACGTGACCTTGGGCAAATCAATTTCTCCAAACTGGTTTCTTCACCTGTAACATGAAAATACTACTTGCCTCATGAGAGAGGAATTACATGAGGTAATGTGTGTAAAAACTGCTTGGCAGAGGGCACCTTTTAAGGAGTGGCAGTGGGGTAGAGTGGAAAGGGCCCAGGCTGGAGTCAGGGCACCTGACTGAATCCGGGCCCCGCCCCTTGCTTGCTGGGTGTTTCTGCAACTACAGTGCCTCTCCTGTAAGCGAGCTGACACTACCTGCCTCGTCAGCGTGTTGTGGGATTAAATGCATACCGTTGCTACACTTTCAGGCGGGTTTAGGAGCAGGGGATAGCCTGCCTGTCCTTGAGCCCCAGCAGACATACCTGTGGGCTTCGCAGACTTGGACAAAGTCCTTGACCTCTGAGTGGGTCCCCTGGGTTAAGGAGACCAGTGAGGATACTGCTCACTGCGTGGGGCTGCCATGGGATGCTGGGCTTAGAACAGTGCCTGGCACCCAGGAAATGCCCTCAGTCGTCTGATGCACGGCTCTTAGCCTTTCTCCACTACCAGTTGCTGGTTTATTACCCCTTCGATGTGCCTTTGGCAGGTCCTGGGCCTCTGCTTAGAGGCCACAGGCCCCATTTCTGAGGCAACCCCGCTCTGCTGCCTCACAGCAGACTTCCCACGGCAGTTGTGGGGTGGACATCTCAGAAACCCAGGCAGTCCCGACAGAACAGGCGAGCGACTAAGAACAATGCACCCCAGCGCCAAGGGGAAGGTGCCAGGATACCCCTGCTCAGTACCGATGGCTCCTCGGCAGCTGGCACCTCAGCCAAAGGGCAGCTCCACCCCAAGAGGGAGATGGAAGGCAGGCCTCGGCTGGCAGGCCTGGTGAGTGGGGCCCTTCCGCCATGGCCAAGGGGAGCTGGGCACAAGGGTGGAGAGTTCCTGTGGCCTGGATGGTACAGCTGGCCTGTTCCTGTAGGGCCAGGCTTCCCATAGGAGTGGCCACACACCAGTGAGCAGAGGTCCCAGGAGGACCAAGGACAGTTCTAAAAGCCTGGGCTTCAGAGGAAGCCATCTCCAGGTAGAAACCCTGGCTCTGTGCCCTCATCTGTGTAATGGGGACAATGAGCACCCCCTCACTTTACTTGTGTGTGGTATGCCCAGAACAGTGGCCACCACTGACACATGTCAGTACCAGGAGTCAAGGGTAAGTGGGAGGTGGGGTCAGAGGAAACAGGGAGGGCAGCCCAGCCTGCAAAGGTGTCACAAGTGCTCCCAGAGCCCCAACAGACTGGAAGCTGTTGACAATGCAAACCCTCGTTTTGTTGTTTCAGCGTGTTCACAGTGAAGCCTCCTGCTCAGAGAACCAAAGGGCCAGCTAATGGTGAGAGGGTATGGGGGGTGGGCGGGGTGCGGCTGGAGACTGTTAAGGGTGTATAGGACCCCGCAGCCCAGTGCCCATTCACTGCCTTTATGCCCGGGAGGAAAGGGAGGTGGCTCTTTGGGGGGACTGGCGGTTCCAGGGTAACTTAGTGTGGGGCCCAAGATCTGTTCTTCACAGCAGGAGGTAGAAGGAACCACATCAAGTTCTTTATTACAGGCCTACAAAAAATGAGAGAATTATATATTACTCTCACTTGTTTGGGTTTCTTTTCCCCTTGTTTTTCTTTTTGCAAAACAGCAGGCAAGAAAAATGCAGGAGGCAGATGAGCCAGGCCCCCGTATCGGGATCAGAAGGGATCAGGGAGATAGAGACCAAGCTGTTACCACTACAACAGTGAGGCTGGGGGCTGGCCGGGGCTCTCTCCAAGCATCCTAGGAGAACGGTGACACCCCTGGAGGCAGCAGACAAGAGTGTTGGGAAGAGAGCTGTCCCCAGATCAGAGCAGCACTGTCCCTCTGGTGGCCACCCTGGCAGTCAGCTCAGCTGGTGAGAGCCTTCAAGGCTCTTTTCGGAGGCTTGGTCTCCAAAGCCTGGAGGCACAGGGGCCAGACAGAAGGGAGGAGGTGGGAAGGGCCGGCACAGGGCTGTGAGTTCTATCGGGGCCCTCCTGGGACCAGGGGGCCCCAGTGGGCAAGGGTGAACGGGCTCTTCCCTGCTTGTCAGCCAATCAGCTTCTTCAGGAAGGCCTCCAGCTGGTCCTCATCCTTGATGCCCACAAACTTGTCCACCACGTCGCCATTCTTGATGGCTAGCACAGTGGGCACCGCCGACACCTAGGTGGAGGGGACAAGGGTGGTTGAGTCACATTCAGGGGCGAACTCTCTTCAGTCGCCATTCAGCTGGTGGCTTATTCAGGGCGTCATTGCCCAAAGCATGGGTGGAGCCCTCCCTTTGGTGCTGGGGTACTGCTGGGCCTGGGGGTCCACCCACTGCAGGAACATTTCCACTGTGGGCTCCCAGCAGCCCCCTTCCTCTCCCAACCGCATGGCTGAGTCACCGGCCCAGTGGTTTGGCTGGAATGACAAGAGAGATGAAAATAACCAGTGCAGCTGCAGGCCAGGGCTGGGGGCTGGGCGGGGCGGAGGGGCTAAGAGAACTTTCCCAAGGGGCAGCCTGGCACTGGGGAGAGACCAGGAGATGGGGAAGTCTGAATCCTGGCTTTACCACTCACTCGCCTGCGGCCTTGGCCAGATCACGTCACCTTCAGAGCCACCATAAAATGGGGATGGTGGTGGGGCTTAGCACAGGGATTAAAGGTTCACTTGTAAAGCTGAGGTTAGGGGTTCGGGCTCTGGAGTGGGCTGACCCCACCTTGGACCACTCTGAGCAAGTCACTCCATCACTCTTCAGTCTCAGTGTTATCAGCAAATCGAAGACACTAACAGTACTTCTATTAAAGGGTGTGGGGGCTGGATAAAATAACACAGTGCTGCACCTGGCAGCGCCGTCAACAGTGTTGGGAGCTGGCGAGGTGCCTGGTACACATTGGGCATTCAGCAAAAGGTGGCTGCAGAGGGCAGGTCAGAAAAGTCTAACACAGGGCTCAGTGCCATGACGGTTAACAAGGTCCAGGCTCTGGACAGTGTAGGAGGAGGGGCTCAGTCATGTACTGCCCGATGTTTATTTATTATGGGGGTTGGAAGCAACATTCTTGACCCATGAAGCATCTTCTCAAGCTCCCTTGGGATCTGCATAGATTACACGGTATGTAAATAAGGCCCATGGCACTCTGGCATTGAACATTTTCTGTTCCCTGGGCTCCCTGCCTGGCATCTGTGGCCATTTGAAAAACAAAACAAAACATAAACAGAACAAGATAAACAGATTTTCTTACACACAAGTTAACTACAAAGTAACAATAGTGATTTACACAAATGTACCAGATCTTCACATATCCTGAGTGCTGTCCTGCCCATGAGTCACCCTGGGAAGTTAGCCTTAAGATTTACCACGTTTCAACTGTACACGTCAGTTACAAAAGAAGAGCAGGGGCCAGACCCCACCGCACGTCTCGGGTGTGCACCGTCACTCCCTCGTTGACTTCCTGGGCAGGCCTTGCACCCCTCTCTCTCCTATGGGCTTTGGGGAGGAACATGGCAGACAACAGTCCCTGTCCTGTTAGTGCTTTCTGGCTCCTCCAAGAACCATCCTGGGGCTGATGTAGATGGCAGCTGACAAACACTTCCCAGAGGGTATTGTGGGCAGACCACACGTCACTGGTTACTGTCCTTGTCATTTCTGACTCTGGCATGGGTGGTAGCATGAAGTGCAAGGGTACAGCATGAGGCTCACCCTGTCTCCAGACTGGAGCAGGCAGCTAGTTCCAGGATGCAACACTGAAGTGCAAGGTTTGATGGCAAGATCATAGGGCCAGCACTTTGTTCTTTGGCGCCATCTAGTGGCCAGGAAAGGCAGAGGCCTCGAATATAGCCACTTAACTGAGGCACAAGGCTCAAGCACTAACTGTTCAACGTTGCCTTTATTTACTGGGTCCCATCCTGATCTGTTTCTAAATGGAAATGAAAGCTGTATGTCACTGTGTGAGAAGTGGCCTAGTTGTTTTTATGTGTCCTCTAACTCTCAGATTCCTAGCAGCGCTCCAGATGAGCCGTGACTGTATTTTCACGACAACCAAGGTCTAGTTATTACTGATCAAGGGCGCTCTTTGAAGCCTGCGTCTACACACACACACATTCACCCAACTCTCCCCCCCACCCCCCACCCCCCCGGGGGGCTTGCCAGACATTCCGGAACACCGCAGGGATACCTGGGCTGTGACTGGACTGCCTTACCCCCCAGCAGGAGGATGTGGCTTTGTTGATCCTGAGCTTGGCTCGCTGATCAGGAGGGGCTGGCGCCTATAAACACTGCCTTAAATGGGAGTGTGGAGGTCCTTGGCACGTTCTTCTGGACCGGTGATGTGTCAGAGGGGGAGTGGGGAAGCCAGCACCCCTCCCACTCCTGGTAACACCGAGGGAACTGAGGGGCTGGAGACAAGAGAAAAGACGTGCTGCCTCTCCTCGTGTACCACGAAGCCACTGGGACCCCCTGTGCCTGGCCGGAGACCCCAAGAACTCACGGCAGAAAGCTGTTTCTCTTCTCACCCA
The DNA here is from genome assembly GCA_004027555.1 of Craseonycteris thonglongyai. NCBI lineage: Eukaryota > Metazoa > Chordata > Mammalia > Chiroptera > Craseonycteridae > Craseonycteris > Craseonycteris thonglongyai. The sequence goes on from PVKE010007807.1 coordinate 39,940, forward strand.
TCTGAACCCCTGCACTGCCACTGAGTTCAATGCTCCTGCCACTTCTCCCCTGTGTCACCCGTTTCCATTTGTGAACTGCTAAGGGTCTACCAAGGGACAGGCATGTGGTAGGTGTTGCAGGAGACTGGAGGCCTTGACTCCAGCTAATTGTAGAACTGGCACCAAGGGGAAGGTCACCCTGGCTGCCATACTTGGTGCCTGTCACGTGCTCTCTCATAAATTCTTGCCTCAAGTTGGGGTCACTTTCGAGATGAGCAGACTGAGGCACAGAAACTGAGTAAGTGGTTGAGCTGGGGTCTGAAACAAGATGCTTGACTTCGCTTTCCGTGAAGTAGTAACTGAATTACGCCATACCTGGGCACCAAAGCAAAGAATTGGGGATAAATACTGAGTCCCAGCAGGGCCAGAAAGAACATAGAGACGCATTAAAAGGATGGCAGGTTTCAAGTGAGAAACAGCAAATGTTTTGTAAAAGCTTTTGAATACAGGAGGGTTCTTGGAAAAATGGTTTTTGGAAAAACCAAATCCAACCCCATGACATTCTAGAAGAGGCAACACTATGGAGACAGTAAAAAAGGTCAGTGGTAGCCAAGGGTTCATGGGGAGGAGGGATGAACAGGTGGAGCACAGGGCATCTTTAGGCGGTGAAATGTTCTGTATGAGGCTGTAATGGTGGACGCATGTCATTATGCGTTTGTCCACGCCCATGAGATGCACATCGCCAAGTTTGCTCAGGAGCAGCCGCCGTGCTGGGAGGGCTGGTGAGGAGGCTCTCATTAGAATGCCACGGCCCCTGGAAGGCCAGCCAGGGCTTTATAAACTCTGCTCCTTGATGTTTGGTCCCAGACTCCCAGCAATGGCATCACCTGGATGCTTGTTAGTAATGTAGACTCTTGGACCTTCCCTGGACCTACTGAACCATCCAGGCCATATTCACATTTCAGAAGCACGGACTTAGAAGACTTCTGAAATTGGGGGATGTGGTAATGCCTGAAGTATAGTACACCCCAGCTATGAAACATTATAATTCAGTGAACTGTCTATGATGGGGGTGGTGAACCTATGGCACACGTGCCCAAAGTGGCACGCGGAGCAATTATTTCAGCACGCGGAGCTGTGAATACCATTTAAAAAATTATTGTTTATGCTCTTATAGACATAAAAACAATCGATACCTCTATCTCACTCGATGGGTTGGCATGCGAGTTGAGCGAGTATACTCTTATTTCATAAACTTTGGCACTCAATTGCCAAAAGGTTCGCCACCCCTGGTCTATGAGATTATATGGCACATTAAAAAGAAAAATAATTCAATCATAAAACACAATGTGCCCCAAATGTTGACAATGGTTGTGTTTGGATGGTAAGATTACAGGTGACTCTTTTCCCTTGATAATTACTTGGCTATTTTTCTAATGCTTATAAAGGGCATTCTCTACAAGATGAGGAAATTAAAGGATAATACTCCAAGTCTGAGGCCAGAAGCAGAAGCTCCACAGGAAAGCATAAAGGCTCAAGGGGACACACTCCATTCACTGTTTTCCCCAGTTGGCAAGGCCGGGGGATCTGGGAAAGGCCAGCCATCTAGCGGGATGGAGGAGCTGGGAGAGCAGAAGGCCCTGCACTTCCCCACGCCCAGGCAGTAGAGTCTGGAGGAGGGGGTGGCAATGGACAGTGGAACCCCAAGGCCCTCAGTGATGTCCCCTCCCCTCACCTTAGGGAGACAGTGAAATTCTGGGGTGGGCAGTTGACTGAAGCATAAAAAGTGTGGTTCGAGGGAAGAGGAATGTGTGTTTAAGGAAGGAGATCCACCCTGAGGGCACTGGGCCCAGGGGGCTGTAAGGAGAACAGGGGGAGAGGCGCCTGACTCTAAGTATTTTACAACTTAAAGCAGTTTCTCCAACAAGTCACCTGGCATTTGGAAAAGCACTTCAGGCCTTGGAGGAAGCTGTCCCAGGAGATACTGTGGGTCTCTCAGCTGAAACCTCCTCCTCAGGCTCTCTTCCAACAGAACAGGTGGGAAGGCAGGGGCCGGGGGTGGGGGGGGGGGGTGAGGAAGCATCCCTGTTGGAGCTTCCTAGGCCTGTGGTGGCATGGCCCAGGGCTTGGCAAAACAAAGAGGTTAGGATTGGTGACTGGGCCCAGCAGTCTTGAGGTCTTTCTGCGTGACCCACATGCTGTCTGGACAGTGGACACAGGGAGGACAGAAGATCCTTTAAGGGCACCTCCCCATCCCTCCCTCCCCATTTTCCAGGCTTAACCACAGGACTTCAGTTTCAGCCCCCCAGCGCCAGGCTCTCTGGAAGGCAGGTGGGGTGGTCTCAGGAGTTCTCACCCCCCGTGTGACCACAGCTGGCAAGAACTGGGTTGTTCTTTGCATCTGTACCAGGCACCACAGTTCCTGGCACCTGGTTGGTGCTCAGGGTCACTGCCAGGAGGGATGCCAGGAGCTCCAGCTCTAAGCTCACGTCAGAGGGCCATGCCCTGACTCTCACAGCTGCTGGGGGCCTCTGGGGGAGGGATGGACAGGTAAGGAAAGCTGGGACGTCTGAATGGTCAGACAAGTGCCCCGGTACTGAGTGATCAGTAGGAGAGCTTTTGAAAAAAAGCAGCCAAGCTCTGGTAGGCAGCCTTGGTCCCCCAGTGGCATGGATGGTCTTCCTTTGGTAACGTACCCCAACCAGAGGTCATTGGTGGCTTTGCCTGCTCAGCATCTACTTTCCTTGCCTCAGGTCAGGTCAGCCTGACTCTCAAAGGGTAGCTTGCTGATTCTCACCCCTTCCCCACCCCCAATTCCTGCCCCAAGGACAGGCTGGATGATGGGCATCTCTGCCTGACTTGGTCTAATAAGAAGTGATTCTGGACTTCCAAATTCTGAGAAAGAAAGAGGCCCCCTCTTTTAGACTCCTGTTACCTGAAGGAAGGAGATGAAGGTTCATTCTGGCCAGATCCAGATTACTTCAAGAGCGCCAGAAATCTGGAGTTTCATGTGAAATCTTGTGAATCTTAAATATCAGCATCTGGTCTGCTATTTTAAAAAAGTACTTGGAGGCCCACAGCAACCCTGTCGCGGAGCTAGATTTGACCACAGGTCCCAGGCGCGACTGTAACACTACCCTCAGCATGGCTACACAGATGCCTGTCAGCATGGCTGTCCTCCCACTCCTTGCTCCACCCTTCTCTCCAGCCACAATGGACTGCTCCCCTTTCTCTACTACAGTGGTCTCCAAGGCCCAGATGATGGAGCCACAGCCCACGGGTCTCCTGTCCCTCTTCCTGCAGCCTGCTCTGCTCCAGGCACACAGGCCCTGCTATTCTGTGAGCAAACCGCTGAGACCCTGACCTCAGGGCCTTTGCATGTGAGGTCTGCTCTGCCTGGCTCACCCAAAGCGCTGCATGCTTCCTACACTCCTTACTCCCTTCAGGTCTTAGTTCAGATGCCAGCTTCTTATCCAGGCCTTCCCTAGCCCACCCTTTAAAAACAAAGCCCTCCCTGTCCTATAATTAGCAGCCCCACCCTGCCTTCCTGATTTATTTTCCCCCACAGCACTTATTATCTAAAACAGGGATCCGGGAACTATAGCCCATAGGACAAATTCAGCCCACTGTCTTTTTGTAAATAAAGTTTTACTGGCACACAATCATCCCCCCATCTGTTTATAGACTGTGTATGGCTGCTATAGTGCTACAATGACAGCTGAGGATTTGCAACAGAGACCAATGTCCTACAAAGCCTCAAGTATGTACTACCTGGTTCTTTATAGAGAAAGTTTGCCAACCCTAATCTAAAATACCAAACTGTGTACTCCATAAACGCAAGGTTTATCAGTTTTGTTCACTGTCGTTTCTTCAGCACCAAGTAAGAGCATGTGGCATTTAAGGAACTCCGAACTGCTCGTTGAATGAATGCACAAACAAATGGAAATACTAGACTACAGAATGTCCTTGTGCATGCTGTGCCCTTGGTCCCTCTGTGCATCCTTCATGGCTCTGCTCAGAGGGTCCCTCTAAGATGACACCTTTGCTGCCCCTTCTACTCCCCAACTCCAGGCACAACCAGTCCTTCTTTTGTGCCTCTCCTCTCAGCACTTCTCACCCTCCGCTGAAATGATCTGTTTACTTACTGTTCTCTCCCACTAGACCAAGAGCTTCTTGGGGACAAGGAGCTCAACTGATCTGGACCCAAGTTCTGAACGCCTGGCACTCGGTAGGGCTCACAAGTGACTGCTGACTGAACATGTGGCTGGATGAATCCATGGAAGAAGGAATGCATCAACGTCCGGAGACAGAGAGAGCCACCTGGTGAACCGGCTCATCCATTCCACTGCTAGAGGGGGTGAGGAGAGACAAGTGGCCCAGAGGATCCCCAGTCACCGCTGCAAAGGGTTCTGGCCTCCTCAGAGCTCTAGAAAAACCAAGACACCTCCCCTGACTATCTGCTGGTCCCAAGACATCAACACCAGCTGTCCCGTGACCCCAAGCATGTCCCACACCAGCTGCCCTGGGCCAGTCCCCTGCCAATCCATACCTCATACTCTATGGCGAGGTCTGTGTGGTCATCAATATCCACTTTGGCCATCACCACCTTTCCATGCTGCTTGGCCACCACCTTCTCTAACCTCGGCCCCAGGATCTTGCAGGGACCACACCACCTCGGAAGGGGAGAAAGGAAGCATCCCGTCACAAAAGCGCTCGACCATCTGTCTCCCAAGAACCTTCCCTTGACCCACATCTTACTGAGGAACCTTTTGCCCTTATTACCCCTATTTACAGTGTTTGAATATTAACTTGTAATGTTGACATTCCAAATGGTAATGCCAGGAGACAGTACTGGTGATTTCTCATAGGTTCCTAACTTCTAAAACACAGGCCTCATGCCGAGACTCTTCCAAAGGTTATTTCATTTATTTCTGTATAGCTGAAAGAAATACACTGTCATACAGAAGAATATAGGATTGAAAGTGGAAGGCCTGGGGTCTAAGAGAGGCTCCCGACCCACCAGCTGACCGTTCTGGGGCCCAATTCTACCATTTCAAAAAGAGAGATTGTGGGATGTCGGGATAGCTCAGTGGTTGAGCACTTGTATCGCAATTGCAAGGTCCGGGGTTTGATTCCTGGCCCTGGCCCATGCAAGCTCATATGCTGAACTGTGGCACAACTGGTAACTGCTGAGATGGGACGGTGGTTCGGTTCCTGCCTCGTGTGCCACACATTCACTTGTGTGGCATGAAACCATGTCACAACTAATGATGTACAACTATGGAGACTGCTCTGGACCCTTCCCCTCTTCTCTCTCTCTCACCTTCTCTCAAACAATAAAACAAATAAAAAAAAAAAAAAAAGAAGAGAGACTATGTCTCTCAAAGCTGCGATGAGAATTCAAACACCGTATGGACTCAGAACTAAAGGGAGGAGAAACCAATGGTTATGGAGTATCTACAATATGCCAGGACCTTCTCAGCTTTTACCACAAACTCTCAACTCTGCAAAGGAAAAGAAAACATTTTCCTACGAAACTGAGGCCCATACAAGTTAAGTAACTTATGCAAGGTCGCAGAGCTAGTAAGAAGCATGGCTGGGATTGCAACCCAAGGTTATGTTCCAAGCGTGTTCTTTTAGCCCCGGGTTACTCTGTGATCCCCAAGCTCCGTGTCAATGTTATCACTGCACTGAACACAGGTGTTTCCCTCTAGGTGGAAAGATCTTTGGGAACAGGCTGTCATCCCTTGGTATGTGACACTAAGGTCAGTGCCTGGCACTGAATGAACAAACTCACATCTTGCTTGCTTGTTGGGAAAGAAAATGAGGCATCACCCCATTCACTTGGAAGCCCTGGAGTGCTCACTCTCCAGGAGAGCAGAACAGCTCTGTCTTCCACGGACCCCTGGCTGGTTATTACTATTTTATTTCCCAGCCTTTAAAACCCTCTCCATTCAGAGATTTCAATTCATGAACTTCCAACACCCAGTCTGCAAGACCTTATCTTCTATTATAAGTGACGAAAGGGAGGCACATAGACATCAAACGGCTTCCCCAAGACGACATGGTGAGTCAGAGAAATAGGAAAGTAAAAGAAACTGCCAGAGAGTTGCCCAGAAAGCCCCCCAACTTATAACTCAGACTATACTGGTTCCTTCTAGGAGATTCATTCTGAGGGGTTTGTCCAGTTTTCTTGTAGCCAACCATCTAACCAGGCTCCAGGATCTGGAAATGAAGAAGGCCAGGCTAAAAGTCAGTAGGCCACAGGCATTTAAATATCCCCCAAGCAAACTCATCCAGCACTGACAAGAAACTCCTGCCTGTCCCTTGCATGCTCAGGCAGCACTGCAGTGGAACTGATTTTTTGCCACCCCTTCCCAGTTTTGGTGATAAGATGTTAAAATAAAACCGGAGTATATGCAGGGCCAGAAACTGATACATGCCAAAAGCCAGATGCTGCTACAGTCCTATTTCTCATGTTTTGGGCCAGGCTGAAGATGATTCTGAGCCATTCAGACAGTGAGATACAGAACGCAAGTGTTTCCCAGCACGAAGCACAAGGAGCTTTGAGGACTGTTTACTCATCTGTACCCTATCAGACTACACTCGATCTCTGAGAGCAGAGGTTGGGTCTTCCCAGTTTTTGGAGTATGTCTGAGAAGCAACAAACATAGTACTGAGACATAGCAGGCACTCAAAAAACATCTGAAGTGACACCCCATCTTCTCCTGACTCCCAGGACTCACTGTGCATGGAAATCCACAACCACTGGTGTTTCACTGTTGACAACTCGGTCTTGAAAGTCAGGCCCATCCTGGACATTGAAGGTCGTCATACAGACTCTGGTGGTGTATACTGACCGCGCCTGGCTGGGTGTCATGGTCAGGTCACCAGGAAGGCACTGTGGGGTCTGCAGGGGCCTGGAGGTGAGGGGTGTCCATCGACCTTGAGGGGGCTTCCTGGAGATGACAGAGGCCAGGAGTCTGCTCATGAGAAGTCGCTGAGCCATCTGTGAGGGGAAGAGGCAGGAAGAACTGCTGTACACAACAGGAAGTCAACACACCAGAAAATAAGGGCTCTGTGGGAGGACTGGGGGCTCCAGATGCAGGACAGGAAGCAAAATGCCAAGAAATAATACGTAAAATGTCTGCAGCAGAGGTGAGCGAAGAATGAGAATCAAAGGGAGGAAGGAATTGAAAGTCAGCACAGGAAAATTGGGTTGACAATCAAAAAGAAATCAGGATATTGGTGGAAATACAACAGAAGGGAGAAAGCAATATTTTCGGAGTACCTGCTAAGGGCCAAGTGCCTTACATACATTATAGTTCTCCCAGATCAACTTTGAGCAAGTTTCTATAGTATTGCCCCGTATTACTTGTGAGGAATCCGAGGCTCAGTTAAGTACATGCCCAAAGTAACCTATTAAACCAGAGTCAACATTGGAACCCAAGACCGTCTGCATGCAAAGTCCTTATTCTATCGATTACTTTTTTTTTTTTAATAAAAAGTGTTTTAATAGGATAGTAAGGGAAAAGGGGGCTTGTCGAAGGATCGAGCAAGAAGCATAACAATTCAAGGAGGAACTAAAAGGCCCAGAAACAAGACTGTGGGGGAACTAAAAAAAAGGAACGCGTGTGAGGAGGGAACTGGGGAACACGGACGTCACCAGGGACCCCGGCTCTCCGGAGGGCAGGTCCTCCCACCCTGGGCTTCCGCCCACTCAGCCGCAGGGCCCCGTAGAGACGGGCCCGCAAAGTGCCTCCAGACGCGACACCACCTGGAGCCACCCCCATGGGCCTCCTACCTCCCTGCAGCGCGAACAGAGGGATACACACCCTGGCCCGCCCCGCCCGTCAAGGGCACGCCTGCCGTCACTTCCTTAGAGGCGGACCTTTGATCGCCACTTCCGGTACAGCACCCAGGTGTCAGGTTTCCGCCAATGGGAATGGCGGGGGAAAGAAACAGCTAAAGGGGCGGAGCCTCACTTAGGGACCGGAAAAGAGGGACTCTGGGAGCAGAGACCGGAAATGGGGGGCGGGCCCTTGAGGAGGAACCGGAAAAGGCGGTGCCCTCGGAGATGGGGTGGAGGGACAGGAAGAGGCGGGTAGGTGGTAGACAAGGGCCCGGAAGAGGAGAGGAAAGGAGGCGGGAGTTTGAGGGAGGCACCTGAGGAAGAAACGGGGGAGGGGGCCGGTTGGGGGAAAGGGAGGTGTGGTTCTGGAGTTTGCAAATTCAGGCTGCTTTAAACTTAACCAACGTTGCCTATACCTGTGCCTCATTCTTTGTCTTCTACAAACTCCTAGAAGTGCTGGAAGGTTCTTTTCTTCCATTTTACCTATGGGGAAGCTAAGCTCCTAAAAGGTGTAGTGCTGGTGAAGTGACAAAAGACCCTGACTGGGAGTCTAGAGTAAGGTGACCAACCCTCCTCCTTTAGGGAGGACAGTCCTCCTTCTGGAAGTTCTGTCCTCCCTCGAAAAGTGTCCTCCTTTTCTACTTGTGTTCAGTTTTTATCCACAGAACTACCAGACATTAAAATAGACAATTGTCTATTTGAAGAAATTAGAAAACTGAATATTTACTTAAATTCTGAAAAATTGGTCGAGTGGGAAAATGAACATGTTGAAGTTGATAAAAGATGGGTGGAAATATTCAACCATTTCAAAAATGCACATATACCATATGAAAATTTACTTCTAGTCCAATTTACATTGTGCTGCCCTGGCACTAACGCAGCAGTTGAAAGGGTATTTTCAATTGCTAATGACTTTTGGACAACTGAAAAATCAAGACAATGTTGATACTCTAGCTGCAGCACTTGCTGTGAAATTCAATATGAGAAATAGTTCTTGTATGGATATTTCTAATATTTTGTTAGAAAATGACACATTAACAAAAAGTATCCATTCAATCGAAAAATACTCATATTTAAATAATATAATACGCCTGCGTTATCTATTTACTATATTATAATGCTTTGTTACTGTTGCAAAGAATAAATTTTTTTATTTGCAATATTTGTTTGTTTATGTCCTCCTTATCATTGGAAAAAAGTTGGTCCCCTTAGTCTAGAGGCTGCTTTTTGGCCCTTGTCAATAACACAACTGTGTGACCTCGTGGTTTTGGGGCAAGTCAGCTAACCCCTGGGAGCTTAGTATCCCAGCATGTGACATGAAGGGCTGGGCTTGTCATGTACCTCTTTGGAGTTGCTGGGGAGCTGATTGCCGGCAAGGCTCCTGTTGATGGTGATATTTGGAGGGCCCGCCTTTGAAACCCTAGGTAAAGTGTAGGTTACTTGTCAGCCTGCTTGGGACTGAGCCTTCCTTGCACATGTGAGAGTTCAGAGCTAGTCGCCCCAAGATGTGTTTCTGTGGTATGCAGATTATTTTGAACTAAGGGCAACTCTAGTTTCAGGCTCAAGAGAAACTTCTGCCCCTCCCTATCATTACCTAGAACTTTAAGAGCCTTGCTATAAGAGATTATCAGCAATAATCTCTTTTTGACCCACCTAAAGGACAGGGCAAGCTTCTATTTACTAAATATCTGCTCTTATCATTTTGCAGTGACCTTTCAAAGCCCCAAACACATTCGTCCCTAGCTCAGAATGCTCTT